>OMKZ01050519.1:17991-36169 GCA_900302535.1 Neoniphon sammara | reverse complement strand
ATCTGAGAAAAAAACTGCCGCATGTGAACACAACCAAAACACATGCACTGTCCAGCACACATGTATGTAGTCATTTATGAATTTAGATGCAATGAATATTAGGGATGTAACAAGGCAGGTCTGTTCAAAATCTGGACACTCAGATGGACTGTTGACAGCGTCATGTCTGACGGAACTCTCGTAGTGTTGCACTGACATTATCTGATGTTTTTAAAAGTTTTGAAAATTAATTACATTGACTGTTAATGGAACAGAGTGTAAAATGACATTACACTGCGTAGTGATACCACACCTTAAGATGCGGTTTCAGTGGGGATCTGTACAAGCACTGCAAACAATATCAAGATGTGGAAAACATTTTATTTCTAGTCTATTTACTCTGTTGAGTCTTTTTTTAAAATGTGAAAACTTTACATGCAATAATCAAGGATAACACAAAAGCACAAGACTTATTTTCACTGCAGTTCTTCACCTCCTTACATCATCGAGTTGGAGAACACGGACAGCTTTTCCTGCCATACTTTGTTTTCAATTATTTTTGTGGTTTGTTTTCTAGACTTTGAGCATCAGTTTGATCCAACATGATGTTCTTTTATAATGAGTCTCACCACGCTGTGAGTTTATCATGTGCAGCCCCACTTGGGAATTGAACCCTCAACCTTTGCTGTGCCAATTCAAAACTCAGTGAATTAGACTGGTTTATTAGTTATAAAATTGTTTCAGTGTTCAAAATGACTCTTTGCTCATTTCTTACAATACAGTTGCCACTGAGAGCTCCAATGTGAATAAAACAAACTTTACACCTCAGAAAAACTTTTCCCAAGTAAAACAAAACTTCACATTAAGACATTTCACAGCCAACAAATGGCTTTGGGTCCAGACTAATCTTTCATCGGGACCAAGCCACATATATAGCACTTCTGCTGTTTTTCTAGTAATTGAGCCATAGACAATCAACTCGATTCAGTCATCAAAATATAAACTTTGAAGGATTTTTTTCCCCAACCGCCTAGATCTATAAGCATATAATCTAAATAAAGGTTTACTGTGCTAAAAGTAAAAAAACTGTCCAAAGAAGATGAATTGCTTTGTTAAGACAACACATCATTTCTCTGTGTTTTTATGTTGAGCTATAGCTATATGGCCTGGGAAACACTGCAAAGAAATAACACAAAGTAATGGGTAATTGCGCCCATTTTTTCCCTTTCTATTGCCATTAAAATGTATAAAAATTAGAATTTTTTCATGAGCAATGCAGGTATATCAGAAAGTGTGTTTTCTTGCATAGCATCTTAGCAAATGCTTTTTCCTGATTTGGAAAAACAGAAATCCCAGGCGGAGAATTTGAACATTATCACTAAAGCATGGAATAAATTATGTGTTGGCTTGGTATAAGCTGATATATATTGAAGAATGAGAGTAATGCTGCACCATTGATCACAATAAACCTTTCAGAGGGCAGAGACAGCGTATAGATTAAGGTACTTGCACAACAAACCATTAAACAGGACACACTGCAAAACAGCAAATCACCAAAACAGAAGAGACTAAAACAAACATGTGCATGGCTGCACTCTGAGGTAAACAGCAACCGCCTGCCAAAGCTCATGTCATCCTGGAAAACACAACGCGAGCGCTGTTCCTGTCCAGAAAACATATTTTAATTAGGCGCGTACTCTGTAGTTTTTCAGTTTATTGATAAAGAGAGGTTAACGCACATCTGGCAGAGCGGCCCGGCTGGTCCTCATTGCAAACAGTAGTGATGATTACATGCAGCACTCAACCCTTAACTCATCAGAAAAACCAGGGTGAAGAAAATGGGGAGAAAATAGAGGGTAACATAACCACAGTGATTAGTATGAAACACATCTGTACCCTTTTTAATAACCAGGGCCATAATAATTGCCCTGTGCATTGTTTAATACCACCGCTCACTGCCAAGCTAACAGTCTGTCCAACATTTTAATACCCCATACTTATCCTATACACACTTGATTGGATGTAACACCATTAAAAAGCCTTTGTGCATTTAAAATGGTGCGTTGGTGGCCCCTGATTTGGAGTCTGAATTAACTGCGCTATAACTTTCCTCGGCTTTATTCACTGGCTAATTGTTAGTGTTTGCTGTTTTTGATCAAACGTCATGGAAATCAACAGCCATGATGCATCGGCCCAAGATGCAAGCGTCACTGAATAATTCACAATCCAGATTAGCATCCTAGGTGCCTGCAGCGAATAAGTTTAATGCATGACCAAACTGAGAAAACTAAATCATTGTTTTCTTTTTGCACGATTGTCAAGAACAAGGCTCCTGTACTGTGGGAAAGCCAGACCGAGAAATGACAGCTAAATCAGTTCAGTCTTTTAAAACTCTTATTAAAACCAGTTTGCCATCTGTAATAATTCAAAGATTTGTTTTTTTCTCATTTGTTCTTGAGTAATTTATTATTGACAAACTTGTACGTAATGTCTTATTTTCATGCTCTGTAAAGCGCTGTTTTTGAAAGCCTGCTGCACAAATAAAGTTTATTATTATTATTATTTCTTAGAAGTCATCTTGGGAGTAATTAGTGTGCAGGAGTATTTGTGTATAACTGTGTTTCTTCAGGCCATAGCCTAAACACTCTCATTACCCTCCTGCTGTATTTGCAGACATTTTGTCATCACACCCTTTGTTCACGAGGGAGTTGTTCAGGACAAGTGGTCAGGAATCTGAAATTTGAGTCACCATGGTTATTTCTTCTCAGTCGACACGTTGCCATGTGCAGTGAGTTTATCCAAGCTCTCTAATGAAACGGGGCCTAAATTTAGAGAGCAGGGGAACTCGTGTTTCGCCGTGTTCAGGTGTATGTTATTGTATGTCGATGCCTCCGAGCAAATACCGTCTTGTCTCGAGCTCTCATTCAAGACACCATGGGGGAACTAAGTATAGAGCCAAATAGTGAATTGAATTACCATAAAGTAAAAATCCAGAGCACGTCTGGCCCTGCAGGAGGGTTCACCGCCGCTCTGGGGTTTGGCTGCTGTTTTTGTATGCTAAACAGACGACAGCTAAAGCTACACACCTGAATGTTCACCTGCTACCTGTGCTAAGAAAGAGACCTCTGTAGACATCGACAAAATATACCAAACTGCAAAAGGCATGAAGAGAGAAAGAGAGAAAGTAGCTAATATCATGAAGCCGTGCACTCTTGCTAATAATACTAATAATGGATCAGATTACACCTTAATTCTTTCAGGGGTTTATTGTGACATAAATTTGTTTAGGCCAATGCAGAGGCCACATGTACTATATGTTTGATACCAGCCAATCAGCAGCGCAATGTAGCATGACATCAATAGGTGATGGTGGAGGAGGGTCAACAAATGAACGGTCTGACAGTCAGGACATGACATAAGTGCTGTCATACTAGTGGACAAAAGACAAAACCAATCTCAGTTATTGCAGCATCTTACAGGACATGGTTAAGTGCTGCGTTCACACACTTCATGTTCAAAATTTTAAGACAAAACTGAATCAAAATCTGGCTCAATTCATGTAGTCTTATCCCGGCATAACTGAAAATGCAGCGTAAGCCCACTAAATTGAGGTTAGCTTGTTAGGACCATGGGCTTTGTTGACCCTCCAAGTTCAAACTAGCCACACTAGCATTTAGCTATAGGTTGTGGTTTCCCATTCAAGATTGCCAGCTAAAATGCACTTTAGTGACATAATCCCACTTATTTCTATGGCAGTTTGCCTTGTTTCAAGATTCTATTTCTGGGAACAAGTATAAATATGTCGAAACAAGGAAGAATAAGGCAGATCAGCCCACCAGGATCAAGAAAATAACACTTGATGCAAGAAAATTCTGGAAACAAGTTGATTAGAATTGGAAACAAGTGCGATTGTCTCATCCCATTGGCAAATTGTTTGAAGAAGATTTTAAGATGAATATGCAAGTAAATGACTAGTAAAGATGGTGATTTTTTGAAGTATGTTGTATTGTTAGCCATGCTGCCCAGTGAAGCTGCTTGGAATGAACTGCTTTGCTTTAAGGAGAAAGAACAAGGAGAGCACTACTCTTTTGTTCCGTTTTTCCAGCTTCTTCATGAATTCAAACAGGCAACCTCCTGACCACAGGACCACTTGTCCCACCTTCAGGCACTCATACCACATGGAGAAGCACTCTGAAGGAAATCTAAATGTAAATACCTTTCTTGTTAGTTTTTGCTCTGGCTAGACCTTTAACAGGAACTCAAGCTGTGCTCGCCTGCCATTAGGTCCTGGCAAATGAAAAGACATAATTCAGATTATAAAGTCAGTCAGGAGGGGGTGCAGGATTGTCAAAAACACTGCAAATATTGCGCTACTCTAAAATAACCATCTAATTGAATCTGTCAGTGTGCCCTCATCTGGCTATTACATACATTTAACTCTTTGTCCAGGGTCCCAGCATGAACTTTAGCTTGTGGCCATTTCATGTTAATGTTTGCTTTTTCACACACTGGGACAAAGGACTACTGTTTGACATTGTACAATATTGAAACATAGGGCATTTAAACAGTTTTTATTAATCTCCTGCATTCGTGTGAAACATCCACAGAATACTAAATAAGGCTGAGCTGTTTGAGCAGCACAGGTGTGGTCGACGTCTGTCAGGAGTTAGCGCCCAGTAGTCAAACTTGGAAACTTACCAAGCATTTTAAACTGTAGCCAATTTTACAGTCCTAAATTATATGGCTGGCTTGGAAAAATAAGGGAAAGTCAAGGGGTAAGGGGAGATCTGCCAAGCGAATCCCCTTACTGAGTGTATTGCGGACTGTCCCTGGCCACTTGCTGAAGACATAACATATTACCTTTGAGGAAAAACAGCAGAATGGGAGTTCTCTGTCATGCACACAACAAGACAGATGCACCAGTCCAACTGCTGGGGCAACGAAATGCTGAAGGGGTTTCAGTTTTAGTTTAGGAGAACTTGGACAGGTTGGGTTTCATCAAATGGGACTATCAAGGAATGATGCAATTCATTTTATCCTTTAGTAGTCAACTGAGACTTATACAATAGAATTTATCCTGAAGTTGGCTTCCATTTTTATGATATTAGTAAAAAGGGAAGGTTCTTTAATTATGTTTTTTAACTTTGTTGGTCACATGCCAGATTGCCAGAAGGAAAGTCAGCTAATCAAGATTATTAACAAGGATTGAGAAACTTTCAAGCACCATTAAAACTTTAATTCGATTTGTTTTACAGACAATCTGACATCCCCGTTATTTACTCTGAGGAAAGGACAGATGGCTCGGTGGAATGCGGCGACACCACGATCAAGGACCACCAAACTTTATATTATCTTGTCTGCAAATTGCATTCGATTGAGATTCAACAAAAACAGATGGGATACCGGCTTCATCCATGGTGCAGCTTCAACCAGATTTATGGGGGCAAAACCTTCAACGTAAGGACGTGAACTTTGGATCCAATCTGTTTCTCTGACACATTTTACCCAAATGAATCCAAGTCTGACATCAAACAGCTTCACATCAAACAATCACGACTTACACTGCGTCTCATCGCCACAGATGCAAGCCATTTTACAGGAAATTGTCACGATAAAGGACACTGACTGAATGCACATCTTTATCCTTTCCTTCCCACTGATTACACATTCACAGACTTGCCCTCCAACATTGCCACCCGCACTTCACCTTCAACCCCAATTCGAACTAGTTAAGGCTGATTGAGCAACAAGGAAACATCAGCGCTTGGAAATCTACCCTCGTATTACCCGCTTTCTGCCAGTCGAAATAAGAAATTAAGATTATGCAGCGACGCAAAAAGAGAGGGAGTAAATTATGTCAAATTGGAAACAGGGTCTCCTGAGCTTTTGGAACATCTGCGGGGGTGTCAGGTTGCTTCAGCTCTCACTACGCCTGCAGTTTACCTCACAAGGCACTTTCCTTATACCCCCTGCCCCACTCCCTGTTGCTCCAGGCACTGTCCACTGTTTAACTAACAACCTCAGAACTGAGGCCAAGAGTTCACATGTCCACACTCACCTTGCACAGAGCACATGCTGTCCCCAAATGCACTTTTCTTCCCACAGCACTGTTTTGATTTTATAACTCCGAGAGGGAACTGATGGCAACTTGCACCGAGACTTCTGTGTCGTTTCAATTTATGCATTCAATTTGGTCAGATGAAATACTTAAGATAAGCTAGCCTCCGTCCCCGCAGGGAAACATCTGCTCGTTACTGTAAACAGCGATAACCTCCGTGTATTTTCTTGCGTGAAATATTGACAGTGAAAGGTACATCGGTATAGCAAATATTAAAGACGTTAGATCATGTCAAACGTCGAGGCTGCGTCCAAGTATCGGCTGGGTTGACCTGTTTGCACTGAAGACCTCGGTTGAAAAAGCACATGTCCTGACATATCAGGATGTGTTTGTGATGTATTTAGGGAGGTTGTTTTTTAGGGGGGTTTTTTTGGTACACCGGAGGGAGAAAGGTAAACGCATCCAAGTTTGGGTTGTCACATTAATGACACGATCGCCTCTGACATTCAAATTGCATTTGACAGTGAACTTCCGAGGCACAGATGTATCGGCCCGAGCCCAAGCAGACACCGGCCTCGGTGCCAGACGACTGAGCAATCATTTGGAAACACTGGCAACACTCTGTGTTTTCGTTTTCAGCCCGTTTTTTAACCTCTTCGTAATCTTTCAGCGGATCTCTGCTCTCGCCGAGGCCCCCAGATGACTTCACACACACATTTGGAGCATGACAGAGAGGCTGAAAAATACAAATCTGCCTTATTGAGCGCTGCTGACGTGTTTAGCTCCCATTGAAATGTTACTGTCCGTGGGATTTGGAAATTTTAGTGAGAGCTGAATGAGAACAGCCAGATTGGAGGTTAGGGCAAGGTTATCCCTCGCTGCTTTCCAGAATCGCACCCCCGAGACCTGACCTGTCTGTGTCCTGACCCCGTGGCGCTAAAGCCATAATCTTCATTTGCTCGTCAGATTTTCTTCCTAACTCCTACCGTCTTTCCCCTCTTCTCTTTCTCTAATTTCTTCTTCCCCTCATCTCTTACTCTTTAAGTTTTATTTTCTCTCTCTCTTTCTTTCTCAGTCCTTCCCCCTTTTTTCTCCCGCTCCCTCTTGGTAGTTTCTCTCTGTGTGTCTCCCTGAGCTATGCGGCCATACTGCCAGGGCTGACTCTTTTGATTTGAGTGCAGTACATGTGGTTGAAATCTGAGGCCTGCTGCACTGCCAAGCCACAGGCCTCGTAATGGAGCACTGGCGCAGGAGAATAAGCCATTGTTCTGGGTGCAGTCAGTGGATGGATGGAAGGAGGGAAGGAGCTCTTGGTGAGTCTATTTAAAAAAAAAAAAAAAAAAAAAAAGTAAGTTGACTCTTGCTGAATACAGCCCCCAGGGTCAAAGGGGAGCCCCATAATCTCGTTGTAAATCCCGCTCTGGGTAGCAGGGAAGGAAAAGCCGCCTGAGAGTCATTTACGCACACGGGATGCGGCGATTTTACCGAGGCAGACTGTCCAGCCGTGGTTTCCTGGTCTGTCTGAATTCCAATTAGCGTAAACAAGAAAGAGAGAGAGAGAGTATCTTAGCTCGTTTTAAAGCGTTTGTTTGGTGCTCATACCATCTCTAGGTGTCTATATCGCTTTAAAATGCAGCTGTAAAATTTTATGTTGGGGTTAAAATGAGCAGTTATCGATGGTTATGATTCTCTGACCTCTCAAATATGATTTCAAAACAACTCCAGACCAAGCATGCGTCACTCGGAGTTAGAATTATTATAAATATTTAACATTTTTTTGATTTGCATCGTTGCTGTTTACACGAAAATGTACCAGAAAGAAGATCTATTCAATCTCGATGATAGGCCTCTATAAAACACAGTGATGCTGAAGTAAACATCTGGACTTGATTGGCTCTCCTCACTGTACAAACCAGAGTCAGTATGGAGCAGTCTATGGCCCTGACAATTTTCAACTTAATTAAAACATGTTTTCAGCTGAGGGGAACGGTGAGTGTGCAGCTCCTGCTTGATTACTCACCCAAAAATCACCCAACAGACACATACCCAATAAACTTTGTCTCCCCTATAGATTTGATTGCTAAAAGGGTTAAATTCATCTTGTGAAATCTTTTGTTTACCTCCTTGGTTGCAGCCAAATCATTAAAACAACTACAATGGTTCTAGTGGCTCTTGCTCATTAAAATTTATGGCCAAATGAGATGGGAGTGCTGGAAAGTTGAAGCGGTGTCATCTTGAATCATGGGAGCTGCCAGGCCTCTGGGATGCTTGGTGCCATAAGGTCCTGAGGTTTCCCTCTGCACTTTTCCCATCAAGTCATTTCACAACAGCGTCTGTACATCAAATCAGGGCACACTCGATCAAACGCTGCCATTGTTTTCACTCAGAAAGCTATAAAAAAAGGATGTACTTAGTGTAATGGCTGATGTCAGAATAAAACTTAATGGAGAGATGCCCTCTCGATATGATCTGACTTTTACGACGCAGTGTAAAACTATAAATTTTTCTCACAGACAGGATGTTGGGAGGCGTCTGATGTAGGTGACGACAAACCACCATGAAGCTGGGTCTCGGTGCCCAATCGTATTACCATAGAAGTGTGTTTAATGTTCTCCCTTTGAGTGTAAATGTTCATGAGTAGTCACCCTGTCTAATGCTGGTGCCGCGAAGCTGTATTTGTTTAGCAGGATTTCTCCTTGGAAACTCGGGGTCAGGGTGCCGCGTGCAGCTGAAAAGTGAAATTTGGACCAACGCAACCGGTTTTGACCGTTGCATGCAGCGGCTGAATATTTAAAAAAATAATTCTTTGTCATTAGCCTTGGCTGGTAAACTCCTCCACATACACAGATCTCATGAGTATAAATCCTGACTTCTTGCAAAGCCAAGCCATTTTGATGTTTGTTCCACTGAACGCTGTATAGCTGAGGGGTATGGCACCACACAGTGAGACACTCAGTATCCATGTTGTCATGGCGAGTAGAGGCTAAGCGCTTTCTCGTCGTTAGCTGCCGAACTTCCACCATCTCCTCTCGACTTGGTTTTAACTTCAGAGGATAAAGCAGCGACTGTCTGAAAGGGGCAGCTGTTTTCTACCTCTTGGCGTTTCGTTGGAAGGTGATGTATGAGCTGGCCGAGAGAAGAAAACGGCGGGGTCCTCCAAGAGTTAAAGCCATTAGGTCACAGTAGCTGCTACCACTGGCGTTCCTGGCCCAGGTCCTTCCTGTTATCCGCTGCCACTGTACAACAAGCCAACATGTGTGAAGGATTACGGCAACAGCAGATAATCAATAAAATTCACGACACATTTGATGTGATGGATGCCTCCCCGCTGCCCTCTGCGCTCACATCATCATTAGTAGCGGCGTTGTGCTGCGGCGATCCATCCTGATCAACAGTGAAGGTGTCAGCGCCGGCTATAAAAGTCGTTGCAGCCCAAGTGCTACAACTGCGTTCGGCCCCTCACACCATTTCCCTTCCCACTGAACCTTAGCTTATCTCCCTTGGTGAAAGTATAGGATGTCTAGGTCACAACAAGACGCTTGACTGATGAGGCCAAGAGGAATGGTTTCAGTTTACCGCCGACCAGAGGGAATCCCAGCTGAGTTGAAAAACACCACATGGGCACAGTAGGATGCTAAGTGTGTGTCCTGAAGGCGCAACCAAAGTGGAGATTCCTGACTGGCAGAGTGGTTATTCATGAGCATCAGGGGTGCTGGGATGATTGATCCTGGTCAAAGTTATTGCTCTGAAAACACTCTGGCATTCAATGTAATATGGGTGGTTTGGGTGTTATGTGCTTGGTTTGATTGCCATCTTGCTTCCCGAAATTATTCTCAAATACATCTGCGGCTAGCCATTGCTGACAAGTAAAGGCGGTTTTGTCTTGCCACAACTGCACGAGTTTTGTTTTACACGCATGCCAATACCACATTATTATGCGAGATAATCAGGAATTCTGTTTCTTAGTTTATCATAAATATTGTATTCCATTATAATAATCACCATTAGCTCCCATCTTGATAAGGAGAACCTGAACAGTGTAGTTGAGATTTACCATTATGAGCCATCTACTGAAAGGCGTACACACATTAGCGATGCACCAGGTTCGCTAGTGTGTTTTCTAGTGCAAATTCCAATTGCCAGAATGATGCATGTTGCAAAACCTGCAACTAATAACAAAATTACAATGTATCACTGTGTTTAACAGATTGTTTACATGGTTGCATGACATAGCTGGATTATTCATGTGTAACAAAGAACAATCAGCTATTGCCACTGGTAGCCACCTTCTATACAATATACAATATAATATTTTACTGGCTCTAATCTCTGATTATGGTGTTGAAATTCAAAACACAACATCAGAAATGATCTATCCATTGCAGATTGATGCTGCTAATGCTCCGGTGGTGTGAATTGGCTCATGCTTTACACAGCTCATGCTCCACTGCTTTTCTGATCTGGCAGCTTTATTTTATTTTTGATCAGGCAGTTGAAACAATGATCGACCAGCTGACTAGTCAGTCAGCAGCAGAATATTTGATTAGGCTTATTGATTTAACTCAGAGCTGGCCCTGGGCTGCGTTCGAGGCGTCTTGGGAATCGCCCTGTTTAAACCTACTAGTTCCCACCGGGGTGCGTTCAAGAGCTCCACTTGGAAAAACAACAACATACATGGCAACCCACAAGCGAATGCAGCTTATTATGCTGATTTCTGCTACTGAAACTAAAAATTAAAGAATAGTGAGTGAACTGGACAATATTGATACAAGATGTATGTATTTTTTTAGCCTGTTCATTGCTCACTCCAGCCTGCTTCATTTCTGTTTCCTTTGCTGTTTTCATAACAGTAAAAGTATAAAATCATCAAGATTCAAAATCACTGAAATCAAGAGGTGATGTGACATCTTCAGGAGTGATGGCTGACCTGGTGTTCATCCTGTCAACTTCACATTTCGTTTGTTCATATTGGACACTTGACCGTAGGCCATTTCATTTGGATATACCATTTGGATGACATTACTTTTTTTTATTTTTTTTTTTTGGTTTCATATTGCAGGACATCGGCTAGTTGTTTTCATGTTTATGACACAGGCTTTTACTGTCATAGCTGCTGGCGAGCTGTTTTCTTCAGAATTTGTGTTGTGGCTGCTTGTGTTGTAAACCGCCATGTGTGACCTGCCAGTTCCCCAGCATGGTTTGGCTTGCACACATGTAGATTCTTATCATGTGTGTGGGTCGATTTATACATATGGCTGTGTATAGTTGTACAGGGACCCAGCATCACTGAATGTCAGACTGTGTTTATTTGCTTTCTTTAGTATTAGTTGCCTGCCATGCTAGTCTAGTCTGCCTGACCAATTTATCCTTTATCTGGCTGAGGTTTGCACACGTTACTAGTAAAATATGTGGCGCTGCCCACGGTTCTGAAATATTATTTTGATTCGACTTTTGTGGTGGGGGCTGCCCTTTTATTTGTATTTGGATTAAATACTGCGTGTAGGAGAGAGGGAAACTCCTTTGTCATGCACAAATGGAAAACACTGTGTGTGTGTGTGTGTGTGTGTGTGTGTGTGTTATGGCCAGACAGCGATCTGCGGTCAGGACTGGGGATCAGGTCAGGCTGAGGACATGAATCATCTTGTCCATCTTGGCATGGTCGAGATGCAACGCGGGCCTGATTTTCATTCATGTGTGGCCTGCCAGGTCCACCGCACAGTTTGTTGTCATGTGTGTGAGCTGATCGTACATGTAGCTGTGTGGCTGTATGCGGTTGTATGAGCAACCAGCATCACAGAATGTCAAACTGTGAATTAATTTTCCTTCTGTAATCTATATCTTTCAACATTTTGGTTGCCTGCCCCACCACTCATCTAGGCATCTGAAATTTTGTCTAGGGCACCAAATTGGTCAGGACTGGCTCTGATTTCACTCCTTTGTGTGTGTGTGTTTTTGTTTGTTTGTTTTTTTTTAAACCACTGAGACTCAGCCAATAAAATTTGGGATATTTGTTGACATCATTTTTTTTAACCTGTTAGATTATGGCAACCACATATGTGGCACACAGCTCACATATCCTCTACCTGTCTTGGCTCTGTTATTAGCTCAGTTTCCATGTACTAAATACTCTGTTTACCTCATGTTCAGTTGCGTGCCTCTACAAATTCAATTCTGTGTCTCTGCTGTTACGGAAAACAGAAACTGTGGATTGCACTCAGGTAGATGGAAAACAGCATCACTCCTGTGGGCTTCACAGTGCCTCAGTGTGGGCTCAGTCTCCATTATCTCCCATAATACTTCACCGACATCAACGCTGCAGACAAGGAGGCCATGTTCACGACGGGACACCCCATTGGCTTGATTTACTTGGACGCTAATAAGGGGAGGAAACCACTTCGCTGTGCATACTATATCCGAGGATTACATTTCACAGTGAATGGGAACATTCAGCCGCTGTAACGTCCGCATCCTGAGTGCAAGACGATGCTGATGAGGAGGATCCTGAGGGACGCGGCTCACACGGCTCTGCTCCCACAGCGACGGCTTATTATGTGTCAACTGCTCGGAAAACAACTGAATGTTCTCTTTTGAACACGCTGGACTCAATCCAGCCGCACTGGGTATTTCAAGTCAGTTTTCGTCGAAATAAAAGTGTCATTGAACGGTTTGGTAATTTGACTTAAAATACCCCGTGTAGGATGATTGCTTGCGATTTTCATTTGAAGCCAATTTCCCCGTTCACAGTGAAGCTTTCATGAGCTGATAGTCTTTCATACTGTACATGTGGAGAGCGTGCTACCGAGGCCGCCACACAGCTATGAAAACAAAAGGATACTGTATTGATCCCTGTAGGGAAATTCTCTCATTGCTTTTCTGCATCCACAGGGAGCTCAGAGGTCAGAGGTCGGCTACAGAGCAGCAGCCCCGGGGCTCACAGGGATACAGTGTCTTGCTCAAGGGCACTTAAGTGAAGTGTGTTTGTGTAATATGTAATACAGATATCCCATACAGTTACAGTTATCTGACTCTGACTCAGATCAGCATGTCTGATGTCAGAGTTGCAAGAAAATTAAAACCAAAGCTGAACTAAATTACATCAGCATATTACTGCCGCAGTGAAACAAAAAGAATTGGCTCAGTATCACATTATTATGAGGAACTTTTCTCGTATTCTTTTTCTCCTTTTCTCATTAGAACATATTTTCACATTATAATGGCATCTTTTCTGATGATTATGGCATACCAAATTATTTTGTTTCATTTTAACAACATACTGACTTTTCTTATTATAACATGAAACATTTCTCATTATAACAAAATAAGTCGGTCTTGTTTGGCTGTAGACTCCTGGCACCGGCATCACCTTTGTCCAAAACATGTATGGCAGCAGTACACTCCCATCCATCACAATACCATCCATTAACAACAAGATCCCACCATGTCTCGACCCAATCAAGAGGTGGAACTTTACTCAATCATGTAAACAAGCCATTCTCAGTTTATCCATTCTCCTTATACTGCTTTCTCATTAGGCTATAACAAATCTATTACTCATTAACATGTTTCATGTATGTAAGTAGCTTAAGTTATCTCGTAATGATGAGAAGCACTTCATGTTATAATGAGTTATGTTTGCACAACAACAAAAAGACCTCTTTATAACAAAAAAGTGTCTCATCATAACAAGGTACTAAGCCTTTTCACTTTACACACTCCACTGTTAATTCTCTTGTAAGAAAAGTACGATGCTGCCTTCCCCCAACACCCGTGAACTTGTCGCTCTTTGTCCTGCTTTAATCTGCCTCACAGACATGTTAATCTCATCAATGAAGCAAGATTCCAACTGGACAAAATGAATCATGGGGCATGCGGGGAGAAAAGTGCGTTTGGATGTTTGGGAGGAGCAAACAGCTAAAACAGAGGGGCACCAGCACTCAGCACCTCATTTATTTGGACGTGTCAGGAGGAAATGCCATCGAGCAAATTCATCTCACAACATCGCTGCTCGTAGGGAGGCACGGGTTATGAATTAAAGGCAATCTGGAAAAGTCTTGCTTTAATCAAGCCAGTGGCCAAGAGTAAAAATAAACACGATGCAAAGATTGATGACCACAAGTGGATCAAACAGCATTTGCAAATAATACGCATGGCCTAATTTATTTATTTATTTATTTATTTTTAACATTTCTTTACTAGATAGGTACAGTAAGCAAAGGGCTGCAAAAGGTTCCTGTTACATCTTTAAAATGGTAATGATTGATTGATTGATTGATTTTTTTCTCTATCTTTGTTGCTAAGCGCTCATTGCTGTGGTATTTCTGCACTGTGCTTCTAAGAGATCACCTGTCAATCAAACAACGTGGGCGGGACTGTGACATCCTTTTCTTTGGATTTTCAGTTCATGGAGTCTTTAATTTGTCCTCTGTTTATTCAAAACAAAGCAGAAAAAATAAAATGCATCACTTCCTTTGTACCAGAGGATTTTTTTTCATTCAGATCAGAACACCTAGTGCCTGGTAGGTGTTTCCAGACCTACCAGACACTGGGTGTTTTGATCTGAAAACGTAAAATGTATTTCATGAACTGGCTATAGGCTGAATCATCATTCTTTTATATCAGTTGGCCATGGACAGTAGCAAAACAGAAATCTTTATATATAAAAATGTCACATATCATCAGTTTAATCAGTGGTGCTGGATGGGTGGTGTTCAGGTGGTCTCAGATCAGTTGCCAGTCTTCAAAAAGTGCATTATGTTTCAAATACTCTCCGGTGGTTTCCCAGGCTTTCTAACACACTGCACCGTTTCATGTAGCAAACTTCATCCATCTGACACCTGAGCAGACTAAATACAAATTATAAAACATGTTTGCCATTGACTCGGATCAAATGATGACATACATTTCTGTGCTAGCGTGTCACTTCTATGGATTCGGACATTGGGTTTATTGTGCTTTCAGCCCTTTAGCAATTTACAGTTTCTAGTCTTTCCAAATATCACTTTTAGGCGTTATTAAATTCATCTGCCCTATACGTGTCATGGTGAAAAAACTATTTTCAGTTACACAACATGGTTTTAAAGGCCAATTTTCAGTTGAGTCAGTGTCTTGCGGATTCCAAGCAGCAGAGCTCAGCCGTGTCACCATGAGGACAGCGGTCAAAACTCATCCAACAATTTGAAGCAACTGTGACGGGATTATTATTGTTTCTTCTGTTATGTACAAGTAGATCATTTGTCATTTGAGGTCTATTGAAGCAGATCACGCACAACGCTTTTGGAGAAAATTCACATTTGCATATAATGCGGAGAAGCAGCTGCTCCCTACCCATGGCTCTTCCTGCATGTCTGGACAGTGGTGACATGAATATTCATAGCCGCTTTCCTTCATTTCATATTGGAATCAGATTGCCATTGTTAGACAAAAGTGTGTATCTGCCAAAAGTAAGTTTTGAAATAAAAAAAGATGTTTATTTACTCAGTAACAGCACGTCATTTTATCATACAATGGGTTTCTGACAGATTTCTGAGTCTCCTGGGTCATCTAAATTTTCAGCTCAGGGAAAATAAAATGAAAAGCACCAAAACTGCTGCTTTTCCGCGACAGCGGTGCTGTGCTGTTGCTGTGGAACCAGTTTAAAAAAATAACAATCATATATAACAGAAAGTCAAATACATCATGTTGTCTCCACTATGTGAGGTCTGTTACCTTTTGTCCTGCACCACCTGTGTCAGTCCTGTGTTGTGTAACTGCACTGTAATGTGTCAGCACTGACTACTCAAGTCAAACTCCTCATGTTCCCATTGCACTTGGCAATTAAAAGTGATTATAATTCTGATATTATGGCCAAAATTCTTCTTGGAAACTGGGCTCTGGAATTAGTTTCCAAAAATGTGGAAATTCAGAGTCGGTCTACGGACAATCTCAGTGCACAGCGAGGAGACAAAAACACTGTGACCTTTAAGTGTAGGTCAACTTTTAGAGCCATAATGCTTCCCAGATTGAAGGCCCTGAAATCCAGATACAGTGGTCAGTAGGCCACAAAGCTGTCAGGAAGCAGACAAATGTGTCTTGATCAGCGTCATAGTGGAAAAAAGGTGGATAAACTGTGGCTTCCAGATGGTGAACATCACATTTACTTGGCTTTTCCCCTTAGTTGATCCCTGAATCATGCTTCTCTTGTACCGTTTCCTCAAAACAACTGTGTAAGGCTGAAGATGATCTTGAGCAGGGTGTTGTCCTCAAATCTGTAAGGGTTACCCCACACACGCTAACTTCAACTTGCACCCGATTAAGGGGGCAGATCAGCACAGAGGAGGACTGAAAGGCTTTCTGATCGGCGCCAGTGACTCAGTGATAACTTGATCATTTCAGAATCATTTTCTGGCCTGTATTCCACTTTGGATAAAAGCTCCGCGCCCATTGGCATTTTGAGATGCTCCCAGTCTCCTCCTGCTTCACCTACTCATAAAAAAGCCTTGTTCCAACGCCAGAAAAGCTAATGACAAAGCTAAAGTTATTATTCCAGTATTTTGCACGGTGATATATTACCTCTGCACTGGAGGTT
The DNA here is from genome assembly GCA_900302535.1 of Neoniphon sammara. Lineage (NCBI taxonomy): Eukaryota > Metazoa > Chordata > Actinopteri > Holocentriformes > Holocentridae > Neoniphon > Neoniphon sammara. Next base: position 19,568 of record OMKZ01050519.1, on the reverse strand, counting down.
TCTGTTGGATCTCTGCTCTAATTAGCTAGCTTACTCATCTCTACTATGAAAATGTGACTTCATTGTTTCTAACATTTACAGGCATCCATAATTTATTGGGAGGGGAGTGGTGCAAGTGTGGGGTTGTACCAGAGACAGAGGAGAAAAGCTCTATTGATGTTGCAATTCTTCGCGGTTTCCAATGGAGGATAGTAAAGGTCATAAATTACTTAAAACTGCTTTTTTTTTAATCCCAACGTGATCCACAGCTTGTTTAAACCATAAATTACTGCTACAGAAACACAAATTTTTCGCCATTTTTGAGTAGGATAAACACAGCCCAAGCAAAATCAAAAGTTAAGACATAGATTATTATCGTGAGCTCCATAAATATTTGGACGGCGCAGCACGCTGATGTTTTGGCTCCGTACTCATATTACTTTCGATGTGAACTGACAGCTTGATTAATTGCACGAATTTTCAGCCACACTGAATGAAAAGTTAGAGAATTACAGCCGTTGGAATTGCTCCCTTAATTTTTGGGAGTGCTGACTTGGACTGAGCATTCCTACTGTAACCCCTCACCTAAAATATTACTGAGGAAATTGCAAAGCAGACCCTAGACCAGCATCCAAGGGCAATTTGACCCTATTAGTTTGAAGGAGATGCAATGGCTTTGTTATGAAATGCCAAGCGGCTTGAAATGTGTTCTTTGAAAGGGATATGAAGCATGATCTACAATCTTCGAATGAAATACCACTGGTCACTCAATTTAAAAATCGTACAGCTCCAGACTTTATATCTGATGAAATCATAATTTTAACCCTCAATTCTCTGGTTTCTCACTTGATCACATACACAGGTTGAATTTTTCTTGGCCACTGGTATCCATATACATTATTGAGTGATATTCCCTTTAATATCTTCTCATATATGACATAAATGCAGTATCTATGAAGTGTGATTTGCAGTCAATGATATATTTTACATCTGTAATGGGTAATGAAGGTTTTATTATGTGCTCTGCTGGCACTCTGACTGTGAGGTAAATAGTCGCAAAGCCAAAAAAAATTAAATTGAAAGTGTCTCCTTCTCCATCATCACATTAAAATTACATTTAAAGCTTAAACCCATTTAAAACTTATACATGAAAGAAAAAAGACAGACAGTTTTCAGAGCTCCAAATTGGAGGGACTGACATGTTGTGGTTTTATCTTTGCTGAGATGAAACATATGTACATGTGTACAGCCAGTGCAAACAGATTTAATGCCCCACTCCATTGGCAAGTCATAAAGAAATCACAGAAATAGCAAAGAGCCTGGAAGGAAAGCCAAATATTCAGAGCGTTCTGCTCTATGTCGAATGTATGGAATTTGAACCCACAGCTATACGCCCACTCCGAGAGGACAGCGGTTTTGGATTGTGGAGCATTATGGGATGCATATGGATTCCATCTCATTGTTTCTCAGAGTCCCTGTCGCAGGTCACACCACTTCCATACCACTCTGCTTTCACAATAAACACCCTTTCCTGACTCTGACTCTCATGTCTCCAAGTCGCATCTAGCAGCAAAAACAAAATAACTGTGTAACCAAGG
>OMKZ01050518.1:19135-34236 GCA_900302535.1 Neoniphon sammara | reverse complement strand
GGCTGTTCCATTTGGAAGGATCCTTCAAAAACAGCCGAGAAATGCAGCCTTCATCTACCGGTTTTCCAAGGACATGTAGGATGTATCCTTCCCAGCATTTGTGTCCCGCAATACTGAGCATACACAGAATGCAGAAATCCACTTGGGAAAAAAAAAAAAAAAAAAAAAAAAGCGCTGGATGCCAGAAAGCACATACTGCTGCTGAATTAAATGCAAGTTAAAATACGTAATATGTAAAATTGTACTTCTGTTGTGTTTTTTCAATATGCATGATTGCGTAGACATTTATAAAATTGATATTTACAACAGATTGTACAAGTAGGAGCCAAGAGCTCAGCAGACAACTATTGTGCAAGCCCAGGCAAGACAACAGTTGGCCTACTCGACATTGCAGAATTGATACAGGTAAAATTAATGTATGCGTTTTTATAATAACCTCTATATCTCGACTACGAGCTTGACATGACTGTTTACAGATAACATGGCAACACCAATGACTGCCACAAAGCAGGATGTTGCAATCTTTCTGTTTCTTCAGGCTGCTGATAGTGCACGTCTTGGCGAAAAATATCATTTTTCCATGGCACTAATGTCCCTAAGAACAAATTTTATGGCTCCATGTTCCACAGTTTGATGGTATCCTTAAATATAAAAAGCAAATGACAATGCATAAGCCAAAATGTTAGATATAGGCAATTCTCCCTTCAAATAGATAGGGGTCTGGTGTTGTTGGTCTACTGCCCAAGGGGTGACCTGTCTTCTTTTCATAATTAAAGTGTCTGTGGTACTACATTATGTTTCTACTCTTCAGTTGGCAAAAAACAACCATTATGCAATGTTCTCGGTTGCTTACAGTACCTATATCTCACTGTCTCTCTGTCTTACTCCTCTTCTGGTTACCTCCTCCACTCTTACAGCATTGGTGGGTCTCAGGCCATTGTTTTAAGAGTGCACTTCATCTAAATGTGCACCTGTGCTGCTCTGAGCTTCAAGTGGGAACAACAAAGATTCGAAATTCGAAAGGTTTCTGAAGCACTGCTGTGATGATGACGATTGTACCTAGAGTACACTACAATCTCCACAAATCTGTACATCACCACATTAAACACAGAACAACAAAATGATCCGCACTATTACCAAGGGTGGATATTTGAATGGTGATGAGGGGGAATTGCTTTTCTAATTATTACACAATATGTCTTGGTGTGTGTGTGTGTGTGCCTGTGCGTGTGCGTGTGGTGGTGATGGTGGTGGTGGGGGTTCCTTTCATCATTCCTTTCCTTTAATCATTAATACAAATTAATCTTATAGTTATACACTTTCATATTAATCAGATGGGCATTCAGATTGTCTGGTAACTGGCAATATGTTCTGAGAGAAATATAGCACTTCAAAAAATAAAAAAAGTCTCTTCTATATGATTAATTCTGTTGCCATTCAAGCCTTATCTCCTCTGCATCCCAATATAATTAAATATAAAGCGTTTTGCTCTCACAGTCGGTGATAGAGAACTGATGGGTGTCAGAAAAGTTCATTTTGAGTGACTAACTAAAGTGAAAGTGATTAACTACAGAAAAAAAGTAAAACTTGATTTTGCTGTGATATGAAAATTATTGAAAATGTCAGATTCTTCTGACACTCGTTCGTGAGCTTACTTTTAAGTTTCCACAGCCAGTGAGAGCTCTGAAACTAAGGCAGGATCCTCTCACTGTGCTGAGCGATTCATTAAATCTCACTTATTACCATTGACGTTTCCCTTTGTATTAATTCCCTCACATTTATTGTAATTCTAGCATCTTGTCAGAATGTGAATTCACACTAACCAGGATAACATAAGCCAACACTAAAACACATCTCCAAACTATGACTGAACACAAGTGTATGCTCAAATACCAGAGTAATAAATACCAGGGCAGCTTCCTGCTCCTTGCATTAAATAGCTTAAATTAAAAAAAGCTATCTGTTAATAATTCTGTGTAGATGACTACTCATTAATAACTGTCTACTTGGAATCACTGATGACAAATTGTTTTGAGCCCTATGTTTCATTTACTCTGTGACGTGCTTCCACCTTTTTACAGTGAGGATGTATCTAACTTTTTTGTTCAAATTAAAGAAATAACTTTCTTTTTGAGTTTTTTGTCAATCTTTACACATGCATACATAACACAAATGTTCCTCAGTGTTTCAACAAACTGTTGCATGTTAGACATGTTTTGTACGACTTTTCAAGTCCTGTTTTGCAGGAAAGAGGGAAGGAGAGCAAGAAATCAGAGAAGGAAATGACATGGAATAGCAAGACAAGAATCTGACTGCTAAACTCACAAAAACATGTTATTGATAGTCTGCTATGCCACAGATTACCTACAGAAAAGAATCATTTATACGTAGTGACATGGGCGGAATTTTGATTTCAAAGGTGGGGGGGGCATAGTTAGTACAGGCACAAATCCTCAAAAGGGTTTTAGTTTTTCAGATTCTTCTACCCAAGGTAGAGCAAAACACGACCATGTTTTTTTATTTAATTTCGATATGGATATCATGAAATTGATGGTTGTAACAAAAGTATTTTATACATCAAAATACAGCAAATGAAATTAATCAATATATTGACTAACCTGGACAGCAAAACCAGACGTTGGGGGTGGAGGGTAATATAGGTAATATGTGATGGTATGTTGGCACAGTACTGGCCATCATATTGATTAATAAACTCTGCGCAAAAACAATGCAGGTGGTGCGATAAAACAAAATGTATATAGTGAGGGGTAAAATGCATTTTTCATGTTAATATAGTAATTTAGAGATTGAAGGAAGAAGGTAGGCTACACAGCTTTCATCTTAGTTTGTTTAGCATCAATCAGTCACCCAGCTCAACTACCTCGTTACAGGTGGATCACCAATAACTTACTGTTTATACATGTAACTCGCTAGCTAACTAAATACAGGAAAGCAAGCAGCAAATTAAAGATGACATTCTTAGTGCTCTGCATAATTAACGTTAGTGAAGTGGGAATTAATGTCTCACATTCACACTCTTTTTGGGGAAAAAATCTTATGTTCTCCGTTTTTTGTAATTTGGGGGTTTGGACATTTTAATATACTGTTAGTTTATGAACTGTAAAAAGTGGAGGGGTCCAATACTGCCTTTTGAAAAATGTCCCCTGTGTCCCCCCTGTAAATTTCGCCCTTGTGTAGTGAGCATTCAAATGCAAAATGTGCTTTCAATCATAAATCTCCATTTCCTATTTCCCCATAGAAAACATGTTTGCCTGTCTGTCTGTATTTTCCCTTCATGTTTCTTTCTCCAGCCCTCTGTCATCAACTCTCCCTTCACCTCCTGCTCTCATTTGCTATTTCTCTTATCTCCAGCACCTGCTTCAGGTTTGTTTCCAAATGTTTTGACAGCCTTTTGTGAGTATTTACACTTGTTTCATATCATATGTAAAAAAAAAAAAAAAAGTATTTTCTGCCAGAGAATGTTTTATTCCAACTACTCTGAGCTAGCAAAGCAGTTTTTTGCATATCAGGTTTGGAATTTACGTTTCCCAACACTAACAAACCGACACTCGCTCACCCCATATTCAGTAATGCTCGCTCACCATGTTTATTTATTAAAATGAGGACAATGCACATCAATAAATGTAACAAAACATAAATGTGGCAGATTTAACCATTTGGGCTAATTTTGTGTTTGTACTTGCATCACATTGTGTGTTTGCAACTGCGGTGGCCAAATTATCTGACATGAAGATCTTTTTGCTGGCAGATATTTTATTTACAACTCAAGCCTGTTTTTCCGTACAGATGAGGAGTTGGTGCAGCTAACAAAACATTTTGGCTAACAGGCTACAATGATACTTAAAGATGGCTAACCTACTGGAGTCTAGCAATATAGTCAAGTGCATCTTTTCTTCTTGACAGTGTTTGTTTTCCAAGACTGTAAAAACATAAACTACAGCAACAGTTGATACTTCACGCCTGCCTAGGTCTTTCAGGATCAAATAGGTCCTGTATAGGTTGAGAAAGTTTGATGAAAATCTTTCATCTCACTCAGGAGATTGAAAAAGCTTGGCTGATTAAAAACAAGGCTCCTTTTCTTTGTTGTAAAGCAGCCAACACATTTTGGAGATACAAGGTTTCCACAGGTTTTCAACAGCAATGTCATTTGTTCATCAAATAAATTGCTAGACTATACTGTCTATACTAGACTATACTAAAGCATTTTTATTTGAGCATGTACTAAAGGGACACTTTCATGAGCTGGTCCTTTGACAATGGATGTGTGTGTGTGTTAATAAATTCATCGGATGCTTTTTGTGTTTTTACACCAAAATCAAGTCAGCACAACGGTTCAAATATCAAACTTTAATCTTACTGCACCTGAAGTATCCGATGATGAAGATAGCCACTAGTAGAGAACTGAAGGACACAGCATAACCGGTGGTGTACATGACATACAGCCGCTCAAAGAAGTCCTGCTGTGTGCACAGAGAGAGGCAGTATTAAAAACTAGTAGACTTAATGAACAGACACATGACTCACAGCAGCTTTGTTTAAAAAATAAATAAATAAATAAATGAAGGAAACTGGAAACTGCAGTCAGGACAAGTCCATCCTCACCATCCTTAGTAAATTTAGTGAAGAGCACAAAGAAATACATACAACAGGTGAACTAGTTATTAAGCCCTTAATACATGTCTTTCCCTCAAATTTCCAAATTTTAAGTAACTTCAAAGTTACAAAAAATAAATGTTTTCCCATATTATAAGACAATGTCACATATTCTATATCTGCTGCTTTCATTGAAGCTACATCACACTTATATTGAGTGAAATATTCAAACCCAAGATCCCATGTTTTATGTTTGCATGATACATCAAACAGAAAATATCTAGTTGTCTTGTGCATCATTTTATACACATTTCACTGTGATTCTGCAAGACATGTTTGGTATCTTTGGAAACTTTGAGACCTCCATTAGAATTTAAAACAAAGTTCTGTGTGTTTGAACAAAATTCAGCTGCAAAGCAATGATGCACCCACCAATGGGACCGGCATGTAGGGGGTTAAATTCACATTTATTCTAATATGATCCATATGTGCTAGTATGATAATCTGAATATTGTTAGAAAACAGTTAAAACAGAGAGAAGGAGATTTAACCAAAACAATCATAAGTAGGATTCCCAAAAGCCCTCTCAAAGCCCCGCTTTTGTCTGATATCTGAGAAATCTCTTGCAGTCTAGGCATATGTGTGGCAACCTGAAACCCTTAATCTCAGACAGATGAAGGGCTGAAAAGATGAAATAACACCAAAAGTACTAGTCTTGACAAAGCACTTGGGTTTGTTTATGTGATATCTAAGAAATCTTCATCTGTCCAAGCATTTGTCAAAAGAATCCATAAAATCCATGAACAAAAGGACCCTGAGCAATACTATATTTAGCTTGTTTAGTTTCGTTTGTTAGAATTAGGCTATAGGGTTTAAAAATGAACGATTAGGGGCCATCTGTGTCTAAAGTTGCATCTTCTGGGGTATATATAGTATTGTACATATGGACTCTTCTTGTGCATATTTTTTATCTTTGCATATTTGTATGCATTGTTAATGTGTATTGTTTAAATGTAAAATATTTATTGTTATATTGACTATTAATTACAGTAGCTCAGAGAGTTCATTGCTCTGCAATTTGAGGAAACAAGCAAATGGCAAAACACATAAACCAACATACACACCACATTCCACAAACATGCTGCAAATTGGGGAAATACAAGAAAATAGCAAAACATAGATGCACCAACTTGGAAACGCACTCAATACAGAAATGCATTGCAAATTGGAAAAAATACAAGCAAACCTAAAAGCACTGCAATATGAAGACACCACAGTGGAAGTAAGCTACAAAACAACAGAAATTTTTCTGGCAGACACATAATAGGAAATTGATGCGCGATTATGTTCTAGAAAATGCAGTAGAAAATTCATTTTGCCTGTTGCCCATTTGCTAAAGCAGCATAGAAACCTCTCACCTAACCAGACCCATAATTTCAACTCTTGTGGATGAATGTTTCTCAGAACTGTATATTGCCAAGCGCTATAATGGGATTCAAAATAAGACCGCACTGGAGGTTTAGGCATGTGTTTTGCCATTTGCTTCGTCTCCTCAGTTTGTAGCATGATGTACTCTCTCAGCCACTGTAATTAATAGACAAAAACATCCTGGCTTATAGAAGAGCTAAAGCACAGTGCAATGTTGAAATCACATCTGGTGCTTAGAGAGAGGTTATAGCCACCTCATAATATCTTAATTTTCACAAAGCAGTGAACAAATGCTATTAGGCGGCGATCACACTGCGATTATGAAAGTGTCAGCATCAAAGTATAATGCTGCACTTGGACAGACACTTTGAACAGGTGTAGTCCTGTCTTATTAGATTTGGTAAATTCTGATTGGCCAGGTTAAGTGACATTGAGGAGCATTCAGGAGAACTTGGTTAAAGTTTAACCAAATTCAACAGGAGGCGTCGAGAAACCAACGCCACACTGTCAGGTCCTCTGCAGAGCACTGGCGTGGTCAGCCATGCTGCTCTGAAGCTATAGTAAACTTTGGGAATTATACTGCCAGTGTGATCGGTGCCATACAGTATTAAAAGTTGAGTGCCTTCCATAAGATATAGAGCAATCTGATAGCCAAATTACAACAAATATGGGAGATCTTCCAAAAAGTTTTAAATTACAAAGATAGTAATGAGTCCCCAGCCAGAGGCATTAATGTGTGTTAGTTTGCTTGACAGGCATACTGTTCACTCCAAGAAAAGTGAGGAACAAGTCCTCTCTTTCCAGTTTTATTCTTGCTAGCAGGCTGGAGTACCTTGTAGTTTTCAGTTTGTCAAGAGGTTATATGACCAAGGATATAACAAATGAAGCAGAGAATGAATGAATTGTGGAAGTACTTGAACATCCTGCCTGTATTGTGTCAGAGGTTTTTTTTTGATCACCCATCTGCTACTATATTTAAAAATTGCTGAACCAAGACCATACTTTATGTAGGCCTATGTCTGCATGTATTTTTTGCACACACATGTATCCATGTGTGTGATGATCAAGTTTATGTGTACATGGATTACCCTGCTTGTTTGGGTTAGCATCTATTGAACGAAGTAGCTGCTGCTTAAATGTTTTAAAGCTGCACTTACTCTCCCCTCCTCATTAGTGGGCTGCAGGAAGCGCAGACATTCGGAGTAGTTGGCCCATGTCTTGTTCCAGCTGTCCACAAACACCCATGAGCCGTTGGCATCACACTTCCTGTACGCATGGCCTGCAAACATAAATATCATCTCATCTAGTATGTTCTTATTGTTCTCCTAAGACGTTGTCAAAAGTTATTTTGTTGTGACACATGCATTTCAGACATCTATACTGCATTTCAACAAGTTTGGCTTGGTCCCAGGATGTTAAAGCATTTCATACAGATGGAAAATAGTGACCATTCATGAAAAGTTTAGATTAGTAAAGTTCTATTATAATTTAATATGTCTAGGATCAAAGTGGGATTTTGGGCACTAGCCCACCAGCACTAGAATGAAAGTTATACTAGCCCAGTATAGGTAATGTTCAAGTTAATGAGGCAGATCATGCTCTAAAGCAAGCAGAGGGGGGGCTCTTTGCCTTAAATTCAGCAAGCCATGCTTATATCCATTACCTTCATTAATAAACTTCACCATACAGGTTAAAACACTCCTGGATGAGGTTCATCCATGGTGTCTGGAATGCTTACAGCTGAGCTTTCAGTGCTTGTGCTACAGCAACAGTGCATAGTACAGTACAGTGGATTTTAAAGAAAGAATTGAAGAGATCAAATAGGCAGCTGACTGAGTTACAATAACATTTCTATCACACCTTAACTACATGTTGGTGTGGATCTTCTTGTTTTTTTTTGTTTTTTTGGAATCAGTTCATGCACAGGGACAATAATGTCTCCATGTATGTGATTGAGAATCTGCTGCCCAATCTCACAGGCCAACTGGGCTCATACTCATCTTCTCTCAGACTCACTTGTCGCGGGCGAACAGGCAAGCTTAATTTCATGCTCTGCTAAAGAGACTAAAGTGGCTTGTTCTCCATCCCTTCATCCTGCTGGCCCTCCATTCCTCTGCACTATGTGCATGGCCACAGAGAGAAAAGGGCATAATGCCAAGCTATCCCTCCAGGATCAAGATCTTTACTCTTAAGCCCTCTCCAGATTGCATTAATGCGATTTTTAACTCAGGACCACAGGATTTTTATCTCAACCGGAACAAACGTCCGTGATTTTCTCTGTCTAACCGGGTAGAGTTCTGGCTGACATACTGTATAAATTTACTCTGACATCTGGGGTAATTTTAATCCTGTATGGATCAACATCTGCTGTTGCAGCAGGGAAAGCAATATAATTAAGCTGGTGAAAAGACAAACAGAAGCACATAAATAAAATTTAAAATAAGAAATGAGAGAGACGCATTTAAAGCTGAAACCCAAGATTTCTCTAATTCCCCAGCTTTGTCTCCCTCTCTTGAAACATTAAGTACATGCAAACTAGATACCAGATTATTGTGCGTAACCGGGTTATGGCAGTAAAGCAGGAGTTCATCCGACAACAGGTCGCCCGTGGGGATTTCCCTGAGGGTTGAAGAAAGCGGTGGCAGATGTGTTTTTTGTTTCCTTAAATTTTCATTAGAGAGAATGTTGACATAAACTTATTAAGCATTCCTTAATGACCATGTAGAACAGAAATTGTATACTCGCCTGAGAGTTATACAATGTGTGTTTATTAAGTTTATCTTGTCAGTTTCCTTATCCACTCTCTTTTCCCGCACACGTAAAAAGCCAGTCAGAAATCCAAGTAACGGTTTACATGCCCCAATAATCAGCTTCCTCCAGCAGATATCCAACTTGACTAACCCGGTTTCTCTGAATCCATTACTGATAATGCAAACCGGCCTCCTCGTTTTTATGACATTTGAGAAATCACATGACTGCCTGTATGTGGTGATTAACCTGATTACTAAAGTGCATGTAAACGCAGTGAATGATCAAATTACAGCAAAGGTGTATCAACCAGCCCGTCTCCCATGCCATCGCCTCACCAGGGAACTGTTTCCACCTGAGTGAAAAAGTTGTCCTTGAACCAAGTATTATGACATTCAGTTTCCGCAACTGTTACACTCAAATAAAACTGTGTGTTCCATTAGCATATTTATCACGTCAGCCAAAGTTATTTACTGGGATGAAGTCCCAGATTCCAGCTTGACACTCAGTTTGGTGCCAAGAAAAATAGGGAAAACAGCGGAAAAAAGTACAGGAGCTGCTGCCTTTGAGGTCACACTGACATGATGCCATCTGAAGAGGGTCTTTTTCCTGCTCTGCTGTACAGTAGAGCACAGTCTACTCTGTTGATTCCCCCAGATGACTGATTAGTATAATGAATATGCACAGGCAAAATCAATTACCTACCTCAGCTTGTAATACTAAAATTTAAATTTATTTTATTAGCATAAACCCCTTGAGATGCACCATCTCATTTTCAAGGGGGTCCTAACATACAAAAAAGGTAAAATATTACACATACAACAGAAGAAACAGTAAGAAAACAATAAACATACAAAGAGACAGACAAAAATATTAGGTAAGAAAATACATAGTAGTTACAACCTCTTGATGACCACAAAGTAGCCAAGGGTAAGTGCCAACAACACCTCTGCCATCCAGAGTAATGTAATCTAAACAACAACCAGACTAACACTTACCCTTGTGATTGAAGTCATAGATGTAGGAGGGGCAGGGAATCTTAGTGACCATCCCAGGGTAGCCTTGAGGCCAACAGATAAGACCATCCCAGCCTGGAGGGCACAACACATCTGAAGGGACAAGGAAGAGAGGAGTCAAAAACTGTCCTGTCACTTTGCACATGTGATTTTCAAGCTTTTTGCGGTGTACCAATATTGTATTGTGATAATTCATCTGGCAAAATGGATTTTGCTTTCACGTAATGAACCCAGTAGCCTCAGGATTTGGCCATGGTGCGATCTCCACACCACTGTGGTCTTCCAGAGCCAATCTTACAATTTGAGACATTTCACTGCTCCCTACCAAGGATCTATCAAACTACATCACAGTGTGGTAAAGGTCATTCTGTAAAAGCAAAGTCTGGTCTTTGGTGGACAATATCTAATTAATAAAAGGAAGTAAAAGTTGTATTATTGTGAAAATGCAACTTGAACTATCAGTCTTCACATCTTAGCTGGCAACACCCTAAATCCTTTTGTACGGGTAACTGGAAGTGACTGGAATAATGATATCACAGGAATGACTACTGCAATACAGTCATGTATGGTAATATACTGCATATTGCTAAATCTTTGAATGTTGGTAACACAATACATGCTCTGGCATTTTAATTAAAAGCCAGTTCCCAGTAATTGTATTTATTCATCATCAACTCAGAAGAGCTCATCTTTGCCCTCTGCTCCGATTTGTTCAATTGTATGTATGAGTTCTTAATGTGGCCAATTTGTAATTTCCGTTTCCCTCTTTGAATGGCAGTCTGAGACGTGAAAAGCAGAAAAGATGCTTTTACGGAATTGGCTTAAGGATTCAGGTCATAAGTGTTAGGTTTTTGTCATTTCAAGCTTCATTGTTAGTGTGTAAATAATTCAGAATGCCTGTATAACTATGACTATTTGACTTCATTTACCATTGAGACAATTTTGAAAGAAAAAAATACCACACTGAGCTTCTGCTTTCACTGCTGATGAAGGAAGTGATTTTATTTCATTTTCAGCATTAATACTACTGAAAAGCTAGTTATTTGTTGTTCTACACATTCAGTTGTTCTAAAAATGTACCAGTTGTACCAAAGTTTGATTAGTACATGAGTTATCGAATAATTAAAGGAAACAAAACTTTTGTGTACATTTTGTACCTGTGGTCCCCAAATCTCTGTTGGACAGGTTCTGGTGGCACTGCAGTTTGATCTCATACAGAATGAACATCTGCTCCTCCGCTGACAGAGCGCCGTCAGATCCCATCTGTAAGAGCAAACAAGATCACATCAACTGATGTTGTTTGTTTCAAGTCACAAAAATACAATAACATTAAAATGGTAATAAATAGATGAAATGTATTTTTGTTAGTGTGTGAACAATCAAGAAAAAATGCATAATACATCAATTGAATAGAGCTATGAGTATTCTTTGTTCAGGTCAAATGTCATGGATTCTAAATAAGTGAAGTCGTACACTTGAGACTGCACACTCCCCTAAGCCTTGACATTCCTGTGGACTAACAAGAGACACTAAAGAGAGATTCCACAGCAATAAGCCTTGACAGTGTTTGCAGGCTTCAAGGAGCTTGGTGCATAGTGCATAAAGTTGCACGCTGCAAAATTGCCCAGTGTTGACCAAAGTGAGGACCCTTTAGACTCAACTGACAAAATTGTGGAATAAGCATGTGATTTGATGGTTGAGCCTACATGGTTCTCGTCGAGGGCCAGCTCACTGATGGTTTAAGTCCTTATTCTATGTTTTTGCCACTTAAGTCTAAAGAGTCTTCATTTCAGTCAAACCACAGTCATTTTGCATAGGGCACCTTTAAAACCGGAGGATGGAACTTTTCACTTCTGTGTGATTTGTCTCCCTCTTCTGGCAGTAAATTAAACACTTCTGAGTCACACAGGGATTGTCTCGCAATCTTCATGTTCCATGACACGAGAGAGTCATGGAAATGCCAAATGAGGTAATTAGCCATGCTGTGTAATTGTGAATTATGCATTGTGATGTGTGGTTGACATAAAATGTGTCACTAAAGGTCAACTGTGCATCAGCGAAGGATGTCACCACAGACACAAGTTTGCCAAATGTCTGCAACGCTGCAAAGTGCAGGGAGTTTTATCTGTGGCCTACAGGCTTAATCATCATTGTGTGAAGTCGCCTGGCATTAGACTGAGCTTAACAAAATTATATTTATATGTAACAGTTTCCTACTGTAGCTTTATGTGCCAATACTGCATGTGACCCTTACATAAGAGATTATGCTCCAATTTCATCCCGCCTGTAGCGCACAGAAAACAAGATTACATCTAAGATAATGAATGAAGAAAGTCAGATAGCACAGTGCACAAGATGAGATCAACTGACTTGCTCCAATAAGATTCTACATTTAGAGCTGAAGGAAAGAAAAAGATCAAATAAACTGCAGCTGCCTTTGGACTCCAATTTTGCCGAAGTGTCCTAGCTGACACACTCCCACACATACACAGATAAGGCTGCTATCACTTCTGTGCCACATAAAAGGCATGTGCACATCTCTTCAAGGACTCATAACTCCACATTTGTAGTTTCCGTTATTAGTGACATAGAGGGACATAGTGTGTTACATAGCCTAGAGAGACCACAGTTCTCTCAAGGCTGTTTGACACAGCACAACTGTGCATGCCATAAAACTTAGTCAGGTGCCTTCAGGCATTTCAGAATTTGTGGACATTAAGTGTTAAATTGCTTTAAGCTTTTCATTAGGCATCCTATTATCCCTACCAACACAACAGATCCCTTATGCCCTTTCAGATCCCTAACCCATAAATTGTTATGCTTCACCCTCATTTATCATCCATCATTTTTTAACACATACACTCATACCTGGAAACTGACCCATTCGTTTAGTCTTCTACTGCTTGCCCACAAGCAATTCCACTGAAGCAAATGTTTTTTAAGCACCTGCTCAGGGCTACCTGACTGTTAGTTTCGGGTGGGAAGAACATGAGTCATTCACATGGGTTGATACCCATTCACATGGGTATCAACCCTGACCCATCAGAAGTGTTAATCCCACACAGCTGAACCCTGGCCATTTATTTCTCTGAAATGTTTTATTCACTCTTACATTGTCTTTAGTGGTCCAGTGTAATCTGAGAATCTGAGAACAAAATTATGAAGGGGTAATTGACTGTCCAGTGTCCTTAATAGTTTTCATTTTTGGAATAGTCATTGTTAAAATTATAAGGATTAAGTGAGCAGCCTAACAAACTCCCATCAGCTCTGTCTACCAAGAGAGGTGCATGTGCATGTACATATACAGGCACAGATTCATGATGCTGGCCCACCAGAGCGTGATGGACAGGAGGAGGAATACATTATCAGTAGATGTTGCAGAGGCTGGACACAATCATGGCCAATCAAATCAGTTCCTCTATCTCACTTTGACAGCAGTGCACAGCCCAGCATGGCACACTCACAGTTTTGCATTGGAAAGGACAGTCAAGACAGGCTTCCCAACAGGACACTGATGTCCTCATCTGGAACATGCGGAGTCACAAAATGTGAACATATGGCACGAAATAACAAAAACTATGCATCACAAGTTACCAGGGCCAGCACAGAGTGAAGTCTCAAAATTGCTTACATAGTCTAACCATCAGCAAAAAAAAAAAAAGTATTAGTTTTAATTATATAAATCTGAGAAAAAGCAAGAAACTCTCGCATCTGTCAATCTGTAACAAGCAAATGCTTGGTATTTTTACTTGACAAGTACTTGACGGCTCCACAGCATATTTGAAGATTGAAGTTATCACGTTCACACAACGAATGTTTGGCCTGATGGTGGCATTAGAGGGAAGGTCATGGAGGCAACAAAATCAACGGAGTTCTTCCTGTAGGGGTCATGAATGGGCACATTAAATGTTCACATGAAATATATTTGAAATATTGAAATAAAAGGTATTCAAATTATCGCGTTCCCAGCCAGAAGCTGCAAAACTGGATGTGGTGGCAGTCAGAGCGAATCCATAATATCCCCAACCTGCCATTTTGGGGATGTAATTACAGAAATTATTCCATTCTATCTCATATTCATCACAGCCGTAGGCCTATAAAAAATACAAGACATTACTTCTGTGAATGTTTTTGAATAGTAGGCGGTGTGTTTGATTGTTGCCCCCCCCAGGCAACCTGGTGGTTGGTGGTGCAGGGAGTTCAGAGATGCAGAAAGCAGAGAAAACTTTAGGATGTTGTTACAAACTTGGCTTTAGGCCTGCAACAAATGAGAGAGTTTACACAGAAGTAAAGGGGTAAAGTAATTTATTAACTAAACCAACTATGGTGAAATGAGGATGAAAATTATCAGTGGCGTAATGCATGAATGGATGAGTGAAATGTGGAGTGTGGGTGCATAACAGAAAAGTAACCAAACACCAAAATGGGATCAAATGGAGCTCATGGAGAAGGTCGTCAGGCTGCCCAGCAAGAGAGAGAATCGTTGGACCTCAGGCCTTTATATAACCTGAAGCCACTCCTTCCCAAGGTGCAGCCAACTACACTGATGGTCCTCTGGAAATCAGGCCCCCTGAAGGACAAACAGACTGAGAGAAACTGAGAGACAGAGAGAGAGGGCTGTCACAGATGTCATGAAATCTTTCATGGAGCTGTGTGAACTACTGAGTCCAAAGCGTCTCCAGCTCATGTAATCCTGATGATTAACACTGCACAAACTTGGAAGCTATGTGGAACAGCCCACCGAGTTACAGCCAAAAAGTTTGCATTGCACAGACGCATAGAAGTTCATCAACTCTGGGAGAGCCTGGTTCTAACTGTGCAAGATTTAATCAAGGAAATCGACATGGGACAAGGCATGCATAGCTGTGCATTGCTTTGAAAATGATATTCGTCAAATTAGATGGATTACACATAGCTCAGACCTGCCAACCTTGGGAAAATATTTTGAGTACCACAATTATGTAATGCTTGGTTTGTATTTTTCCTCCGCATGGGAAAGCTTTTCATTTTTCCTGGTCACCACTACATCACAGTATTAACAGTATCCACATTTCCTTAGTATCAATATTAACAGACTTGTAACTTTTTGATAAAATTCAAAATGTGCTAAGCAATGATGATGGATTATGTTAGCATATTATGGAAATTTTGTACTATAGGGCAGTAAAGACGCACTGTGACATCACATCTACCTCACCAACAAAGTTTTCCAATGTCCATTTTACAACAACAACAACAACAAAAATGTTTTCTTGTAATACAGGGCACAGCAAAAAAAAAAAAAAAAAAAAAAAA
>OMKZ01050518.1:0-19115 GCA_900302535.1 Neoniphon sammara | reverse complement strand
AAAAAAAAAAAAAAAAAATGCAAAGGTGAGGAGAAATTTGATTGTTCTTGGAACATAGGAATTGGTATGGGAATTGTGTAAAATAAAAAGTTAGCTTTGTGTTCATGGGAAAGTCTGATAAGAGAAGACACTTGTGAGCCTTCCTCAATAACTACAGTTGACATACCCCAATGTTAAGCACTTAATCCCCATATATCTATGGGAATTAAGTGCTACAGCAATTTATTTGCAAGTACATGCAAATACATTGTTGTAAAATCTTTCTTGTCATTTTACTACAGATCTGTGTGCAGCGCTCAGGACAACACATCATCTATTACTTTGAACATAACATTTTACAAATTTAATAGTACAGTATGCTTAAGTGATTTTGAGTTGAAAAGTACAAAAATGTCTAATATTTGGTCTTTCACAAGACACATATGTGCTGAAAAAGATATTTTTTAAGGAGTGCACAGTGTGAGGTGTAGATATGCAGTGTTGAAATTGCACATATCTAATATCAATCTGGAGTTCAGGCTAACACAGCAGAAAACACTTAAGGTGGTTGGGTTTGGCTCAATATATAACAAGTCTGCTTTTTAGCAATTTTCTTTTTTCCTTCTGTCTTCCCTCTTTTGTCCCTCTCTGGATAATAGTCAAAATGAATTTTGTGTCAGGAGACTTCCTTCTGAGTCTTGCCTGAATGGTGGACAAATTTAAACTAGCACAGGGCTTCAATGGATCTAACAGCCTTCAGAACAGACACTGAACAGTCAATTTGAACCCTTGTTTACTTTGAACATTGTACATCTTGCCAATGTCACAGGGGAACGACAGGACTGGAGAACAGAGAAAGCTGATGGTTGCACACCCAGTTCCTACCTCAAAATTTTATTCATGCCTGTTTGTATCTTTTTGTGCATTTTTTCCTTTCGTGAAGTGTGCGTAATTGTGGTGCTTGCCTTGTGTAAGTATGTTTGTGCGTGTGCACATGTATATCCATGTTTGTGTCTGTATTTAATTTGAAAATACCTTTGTTATCCTTTTATGTACCCCAGCAACAGCTAAAAAATACCTTTGACGTAATCTTAAAGAACTTTCACAAGCAGGAAATTTACATGGCTTTACTACATCAAAGAAGATCACTACTGTCTAACCAGAGATGGCTAAGGATGGAGAGTGGAACATCTATACACAAACATATATACATATATACACAGACATATATGACACTTGTATGCGTGAGTTCATGCAAGTAGATGAGGACATGAATCTTTTGCTGAATCCACCATCCTACATTGTCAACAGGCGAGAATGCTTTTATGCTCAAGGTAGTTAAGTATACTTAATGGCAGGCATACTAAATAGGTATATAAAGGTCGATGTATTTAATTTCTACTGGAAAAGAAAAGAACATGTGCTGAACATATGCTTTGCAAAGAAACAGATGTGATAAGGAGTCCTTATGTACTGGATTGAAGGATTGAAGCCCATGATTGCAAAAGCATATATGGTGTGTGAGCATGTTTAATATCTTAACAAAGAGAGCATTAGAAACAGCTTTGTGGTATGGAGGAGAAATGCTGCCACATCTTCTACCCTTTTTTACTAAGATTTACTACTAATTCTTACTACTAAGAATTACTAAGATGTTCACTAAATATGGCTAGATTTAAAATAGTATTGACATGGATGCTTTGTTAAAACCTACTTTAATCATGCACAGGTCTGGCCTGTAAATGAACTGTAAAATACCTGAGGCCATGAAAGTACAGCAAAATGTGAGGGCTTGGATACAAAGATGAAGAAGTGTTGACAAATTAGAAGGGGTGCAGATTTAGACTCAGCTAAATGATAAGAGAGATGAAATCATTTTTGATGAAATCAAAACCAAAGTTGGAAAGTGTGAAAATAATTGAAAGAAGATCAGGCAAAACTTTAAACAGCTAAATTTATAGTTTCAACACAAACTGCAAAAGCAGCCCTGTCCTTGAAGTTATTTGAAAGATTGTTGCAGGCAAATGATCTAGTTAAGTTACCACACAAGACAACAGAAAAGATGTACATATAATGAGGTCTATTCTGTAAAGAGTATACAAACAGCATCTTTAGCCTTTTAGTTGCCTTCAGGCAGTGAACAGACTAAAAAGAACAGAGGAAACTTCAATAAAACAGTAACTTCTGGACTGTCTGGGATGTCTCAGATTTGAAGTCAGACATTTTTTTTGTCTCTTTTCACTGTGCTATAAAACTATTCTTTATTCTTTATCTAGTGGGATAAGGGGGCCTAATGCTTGACCAGGGGAAAAAATCTTCTTTCAGAAATTCATTTATGGTTGAGTGTTGTAGTGTCACATGTTGCATGTACATACCCTTTCCATGGAGAGAATAAAATATACATGGATATCTGACCATTCATTGAGATTTGTATATAATAAAGGAATTTGTGATTACAAGACACAAGATTGCAAGAGTGCATTATATCCACATGCATGTCAGTCACTTAAGTAAAGTATATTTCTAAACCAAATTAATGTAAAGACAGTGCTGCGTTTGTATGCATCATTTTTGTTGAATAAAATAGGATGCATGTGCCGAAAACTCCAACTCAAAGATAACAAAGATATCACATTAATAACAAGTCAAACTAGGTGACACACATTCTGCAGCACATCATGGGCGAGAAGGATAAGAAATTTATGACTACAAGACTTATCTGAGTGGGTGGATGGTGTGTACTAAAGAAAGGAAGAGAGAGAGTGAACATAAGAAGAACATAAGCATCAAACCTTTAACACAAAACTACAATCAACTGACATGACACTAAAACCAAGATTTCATAGCGATCTATCTATGATTCAGAATCAGAATACTTTATTGATCCCCGTGGGGAAATTAAATACACTACAATTCATTAAGCCTTGAGTCAGAATGAAGCCTCTTTCAACAGCGTGCAGAATCAGAAATTGCATCAGACCTTTGACACCAAACTACCTGTGCTAATTATACTCATTTTGACGGAGTCACAGTTAGAAACATAATACCAAAGAAAGATGATGCCGTCCCTCTCATTAAGGACCACTTGTGTAACTGGTTCCAATTCGTGATCGTACCCAATAATTCACAACATCACGTGCAGGTTGCAGATATGGAAAATTTAAGTCTGGTGCTAGTTACTGCGCCTGTGTGAACCCCAAACAAAAAGCACAACCCAATAGATGGTGTAAAATGAAATAAAGCAAGACACAACAGCATTAGCGCAATCTAGTTAGCCTTGACAAACTACGTTAGACTTAGAAAAAATGTGCAGCAGTTTTCACCTTACACATAGGCTACTTTCCAAATGATTTTTGATGGTGAAGATAATTAGAAAAGTTACACAATAATAAACAATTTGACCGCAGTCTGGAAAAACAGTTTAACAACAGACATATACAAAGCAACATTGCTGAAATACTGCCAGCCAAACCACTGTCCTTATCCTTAAAGCTTAGCATTCATCAGGGGTGTTCCTCAAATTTCTCAGCCCTGTAGTCAATGAGTGAGTATAGGACTCCTGGCCGGTGAAGTCAGATGGGTGGGTCTTGAATTCAGTGAGAACAGAGCAGTCATGCACAGGTGTTTGAGCCAGAGGCATATTCCAGGAATGCTTTTTTTTTTTTTTTTTAATAGTAATTTTAGCCAAATTACAAGGAAAGTCAAGACTTTGATTGCACTGCAGAAAAAGTTTGAGAATTTGAAACAAATGCCTTCATATCCTTTTTGCTACTGTTTGTCGAAGTCACTGATCACCCCTATTACCCCATTAGTTTTTGGAAAACTTAATTTTCTGTGAGGCATACGATTAAAAGTTTTCAATCGTATGCCTGCCAGGAGGGGCCAGTGTTTTTTGAGTGATTCAGTCACTCAATCTATTTCTTTTACAAATCGTTAATATAAGTAATTATTTTAAAATTGTAAATTCAAAAATACCAAAGCAAATTTTTCTAGTCCAGGATGTTTTTCTAGTCCAGGCTGTTTGGTGCCTATGGCCTTGACTACTCAGTTCCATTAATTCCCTGCAGTGACGCCCCAGGCACTCACAGATGAAGGCTAATGACTGATAATAGCATGAGACAAAATAATGATCAGCTTGGAAAAAAAGAACATCTGACTTGAATATCTGACACTGGAGTTCCACCTAGTTCCACTCGAGTTAAAACCTCACACATTTGCAAAAGTGGTGACTAGCCTAGTTATATGAATGAAGTCTTATGTGTGGAATTGTTACTTTTTGTTTAGCTGTCAAGAAATAATCGCTGAAATCACTTTAGTTTTTCTCTCAGACTACCTCTGCTACTGTCAGGCATCATTTCCAGATCAGTGACAAATAATATTGGCACATCTTGGTGTCTGAGTTGGGTGATGCACTTTCACCCCTCCTCAGTAAAGTCTAAGCGCAGAGTGGAATACAGAACAGTCTCCAGGAGATTAAGAGTAGTTAAGTGCTGCCAAGTGGTTGCTCTCCCTATTTACCCTAGTGTTACAATCAGTATGAAGAAGTATGAATGTATGTTTGGCATGGAGTGCACATTCACATCTCAAAGGCAAATTGGACTGGATGGCTGTTACAGACGAGTCATGCAAGTATGTTCCAGCACAAGAAGTATGTTTTTGTGGTGAACTGCTGCAGTGCATGTTGATGGGCTGAACATTTTCTGTGTCAAATGAGAAAATGAGACTCAGTAGAGGAGGGGGAGGGGTCAGAGAGGTTGTAGAGGTTTGGTTTTTTATGCTTACTTACTTGCATGCTTACTGAACTGCTGTTGCACTCTGTCTCTATCCCACAGAGGAACAGTTTGGAAATGCTAATAAATTGTGAATAAGTTTTTCTCTTTTCAGTGGTTGGAAGTTACATGGAAGGAATAGTACGGTGGCCGACAAGTACAAACACGCTGCATATACACACAGGCACTGCAAATACAGAACACGCTGCATATACAGAAACGTGCTGCAAATAAAAAAAAACAACTGCAAAAAGAAAACGCTGCATACAACGGAAGTGCTCCAGGCCTCTAGGGGCAGTGCTGAGCGTCCACCCGAGAGACAGACAATCAACGTACTTTTTCATGTAGCCTCTCCCGACTCCAACTTTCCTCCCACCAATAACTTTCTTCTTCTCTCATTCAGTGATCTGCTCCACGCGTTGATTGTCTCTCAGGTGGACGCTCAGCACTGCCCCTAGAGGCCTGGAGCACTTCTGTTGTATGACTTGATATGTGGCGTTTTCTTCTTGTAGTTGTTTTCTAATTTGCAGCACATTTCTGTAATTGCAGCACGTTTCTGTATTTGCAGCGTTTTCCTTTTGCATCTGTTTTCCTATATGCAGCGCGTTTCTGTATTTGCAGCACGTTTCTGTTTATGCAGCGCGTTTGCAGCAATTTCCTTTTACATGTTTTCTTATATGCAGCGCATTTCTGTATTTGCAGTGCCTGTCTGAATATGCAGCGCGTTTGTACCTGTCGGCCACCGTAGAATAGGCTGGTAATTAAAGACACTTATGTTACATTATAGTAATTTGTTTTTACTGTACTGTCGAATATTCAAGGACAAATGCCTTGCCATCCAAGGTCACCTATGTACACTGCACAGTAGTGTTGTATTGTGTTTTGTTAGCCTGTAATGGAGCAAACTGAATGATGAACTTGTCAAACATCCTGAACATCAGTCATACCACTATTATGCAATAAAAACAGCTTAGTGACTCGATTAATCCTGATTCTGCATTCAGTTTTATCAAATAAAAAAGTCAGTTCCCCGAACTCAGTCTTTCATTTTTAAATATTTATTTTAAAGTCTTCAAGATTGAATCTTTATATTAATTTTGTGATTGTTGTTATTGCCCCAGTCTGTCTGTCACTCTGTCAGCAGGATAACTCAAAAAGTACTGGATGGATTTGCACAAAATTTCATGGGGGGTTTGGTCTTTGGCCAACTAATAAATTATCCTCTTCTCAAGCCAATTGGCACTAAAGGGGCATGGCAATGGACAGAGCTTGGCACAAACAGGGCTACAGTTAGCAAAAGCATCCACGTAAAATCACAAAATCACATGGGGAGGTTTGTCAGGGGTCAAGGCAGCACTGACCAATATTCCACACTCACTGGCTAAAAAGGGCGTGTCCTATGATGACAACATTGCCTAGAGGGGGTGGGGCTTAGTAAAACAAGGACATAGTTTTGAAGCACATCCACATAACATCATGATACCCACTGAGAATGTTGGGCATTTTCATTTTGGTTAATGATCACAATTCTTTCACTATATGTAAACATTGTTTAATATAGCATACATTTTGTCTCACCTGTATGGAAAAGAAAACTTAAGTAAACAAGTAAACATGCCCACTGTGAATGTGACCTGTGGATCTGTGTTTTTTTTTTGTTTTTTTTTTAATACCCAGGGAAGGTTTGCTGAGCACATAAGTTGCCCATTACTACCACAATCTTCACTGCTTGCCACTGAGCAGCTCCACTAGAGCAGTAAGGGGTTAAATGCCTTGCTCAAGGGCACTTTAGCCATGGGTATTGAAGGAGGGGACAGCACTGTTCATTCACTCCCCCCACATTTTCCCTGCCAGTCCGCCAACCTTCTGGTTACATGCCTACTTCTATAACTTTCAGGTTATGGCTGCCCCATAATGATCTTTTTTGTGATTGGTGATCCCTGAGGCAAAATAACTAAGGCATAATAACCGATACAATGAGCCAGTCTTCACACCATCGTCTTTATTCACCCTGTCGGTGCTTATTTTACTGTAATGACAGACCTCCTACACTTTATCCTGCTTGTTACAAGACTACACACAAAAGAAATTGATCATCGTCATCACACACACACGCACGCACGCACGCACGCAAACACATCCACACTCAACACTCACGCACTCAGTGGGGCTCAGTCAACTGAGTGAGTCATTATATTAAACAGAGACAATCTTTGGTTGTCTGTCACTGAAGTCACCTCTGTCCACTTTCAAATATCTGATTCATTCTGATCTTTTTAAGACTCTAGGAGTGTTGTCGTGAGTTCTGGTTCTGTGTTATTTTATTTTTTAAGCTTCTATGGTCTGTCGTTCTCCAAAGTGAAATTAGAGTGACTCATGGTCACTGTAACTGTATTTCTATTAAGGCGCCTAAATCCTGGGAATAAATTTCCTGTGATGTTTATAGTTTTCTTTTAACATCAGTTACAGGATCACTAAATATCTCTTTGTAAAGCTTATTTAAACTCTGAGAGAAAATGGGAGAGAGGAAAGGGGAGAAAACTGACTCACAGGCTATAGGTTTAACATTGTGACTGCAGCAACGAAAGGCAGCGTCTGCTGCTTTGGTGTGAAAATTAGTATTTTACGGCTTGTGTGCCAAATGAAGTTTGTTGTAGACAACCAGGTGGACAAACAGCGTTTCCTTACCTGTGCTTCAACCAAAGTCCAGCACAAGAATAACGTTAAGACTATTTTCCACAGGAAAGAGTCGCTCAGTCCTCTGTTTCTCCTCATTTCTATTAATCGTGAATTAATCGTGAAGATAGCACAAAACTTCATTTCACTTCGAATAACTTTACACTTGACAGAAAATACGGTTGTTTGTCTCGATCAGCCCTCATAGGTTCACATTGTTAGAAAGGTAAAAGATGCCAAACGTCAGATTTGCCCTTCAAATATTCCTCGCAAGTTGTAGTCCAAACTGAAAGACAGTCCAGCGCAATGGGATGTAAACTACACTAACTTCACTGAATCACAAATACCTCTGGTTATCCACTTTAAATCGGCCACTTTAATAGCAAAAGGGTACTTTGCTTGAATTAGTTTGTCCTCCAACTGCTGCAGCGTCCAAAATGTAGGGTCCACCGCTGAAGGTCTCAAGATCAGTCTGCGACGTGAGATCCCGCTCGGTGACGCGCAAAGAAACCAGCACGTTTTACCATTAGAGACAAGCAACCTCAGTGTGTGCGCACTTATCATCAGCTTTGACGGTGCGTGAAGGCTGCGTCTCCCTGCCTTGTTCCTTCCAAGTGCCCCTTTCCATAGTAGGAGTCAGATGTTTACCGTCACCATAAGACTTATTTGTGATTATTTCTCTCTCGCTGCTCTGACTGCAGGGCATGGTCGTCACTTTTAGAGCGTGGCTATGTCTTGGGATATATACACCCCGTTTCCAAGATTTGAATTCACAGTGTGCTTCGGTTCAGCCAGAATTATGGTCACGTCTGGTTATATCGGAGATGGGATTTCTCCTGGACCAAAGCATGCATTGCATCCCGGAGTTTGAAAAAAAAAGTGAGAGTAAACCGCACGGGCGTGCAATCCCACACTGTAAAAACTCCAAGTGTCATTTACATGAACCGACTCATCTTTAATGATATGTGCTATTTCAACTCACTTTTGGTAGTTATCAGCTTTATAACACATAGCCAAGAGTTCATGAATTGTTAATTAAAATTATAAGTTTAAAGAACATCTTACCCAGTATTTACTAATCTGATCATATTATAGATCATGAAAGAAACACTGCTTATCAGCAGACTTAGCAGACTCATCATGCATTTTATTAATTAACACTGCTGAACTCTTTATTATTAGAATGAATTTATATGATAGAGACTTGTTATGTATGTGTTATGTAAAGAACAAAAAGATAACCATGCTGAAAACTGGTACCCAGTTCAGTTTCTACCCAATGGATACTTATCATATTAGGTGAAATAGCCATCCTGGTGCCTACTACCCTCCTATTCACTCTGCTTGAATTAGTGCAGATTGAGCCACTTAATAAATAAACACTTGACACTTGTTGATTGTTATTAAATTGACTAGTGAGTTTTATTGTGTTAAAACAACTAATGAGCATTCACCCCAACTATTTCAGTCATTCTGTCTTTGAGATTATTGCAGTTTCAAGGCAGCACGGGGACGCACATGTGCTATATAGGTCCCTCAATACTTCAGTGTACCCCCTCATTGAGTTTTAACTGGCTGTGTTACTGAGGCGCTGTCCATGGTGCTGATATCCCTCAGAGTCTGAAATTGGCACACGTAGCAGGAGAACATTCTTTCCCACTATCCAAAACAGTTATACAGAGAGAAGCATTTGTGACAGACAAGTGTGCCAGCTTTATTTATCTCGTCTGTGCTGGCATTTAAGAGGGCATGACAGCGGATGGCACACGCTTGTAGCACAAGTAATTGGCATGCATTTCCCCCTGACAATTGCCACTGTTAAGTGTAATAATTGTTGAATTCAACAGAGACCGCTGTGGGTTTATGTTCGTCTGGTTGTATTTCTTAATGTGGCTCTTGTGGGCTATGTTTCTTTTTGATCATACAAATACAAAAGTGATAAAATGCCTAGCAACCCTTCATACTAAGCTTCAGAGACCCGTAGTTAAACAACTATCCCAGACCTAAAACTTTTTTTTCGAATACTGCTGAAACAATAACGTCTTATCAAAATGAGGATTGTCCTTTTCAGAATTCAAGATCATAGACTATTACGGTAAAATATATAATGCAAAACAAGATCCAGGCAACACATTCCACAACGCATCACAGGTGAAAAGGACAGAGTAAAGGATGGCAGGACAATATATCCATATGCGTTGTTTTTGTCTTGCTTTGCTTAAAAAAGTAGAGCTGTAGCAGTTGTCCACTCAAGACATTTAAACTTTCACATCCTAAAAAGAAATATGAGCAGGCTGTAACAGATAATAAAAACGAA
The DNA here is from genome assembly GCA_900302535.1 of Neoniphon sammara. NCBI lineage: Eukaryota > Metazoa > Chordata > Actinopteri > Holocentriformes > Holocentridae > Neoniphon > Neoniphon sammara. Next base: position 9,374 of record OMKZ01050518.1, on the reverse strand, counting down.
CAAGGAAATTTATGACAATAAGACGTATCTGAGTGGGTGGCTCATGGAGGGGGAGAGAGAGAGAGAGAGAGAGAGAGAGAGAGAGAACGGGTTCAATTATGGAATATACTTTATAACCCTAATTTACCACATCACTGAGAGATTTAGGATATCAAAAAATTAAGTCTCTGATGTCTCAAGTTAATGGTTATTCTTCTAATATGCCATTACCAAACCTCAAAGAACAGAATTCTTGGATCTTGATGTCATTATCAACATCAGACAGAGTAATCTCCACAGGAAAACAAAACACATTGGTTTGTACATGTTCCACATGTGTTACTATCCAAGGACAGTAGTTGATAATAAGGTAAGACCAAACAACCTTCACAAAAAAAAGAAAAAGAAAGAAAGACACAAGATTTTTCACTGAACCCTCACTGCAAGGAAAGTAGTCAGATTTTGTGAAATCAAACAAACAGCCCAGGATGTGATAAGCCTCATAAATCTGCTAAAGTAGCACCTAGCTCTCAGTGTGTTTATCTGCTTCAGGGGGAAAAAAATCTCCATTCACCTCCCCTTCAAAAGCTTTACAAGTGTTTCTAATGCATTTTGAGCACGTATTGGCAAGATTTGTTGGCTAGAATTGCTCCACTAAATAAAAGGGTTGTAGCAGAATGCACACATGGGCGCAGAGCCTTCCTGGTGACTCATTAAGCTAATGAGCTGAAGTATTTTAGCAGAAATGTCCAGGAAAAACACAGAGCAGAGAGCATCTTTTTTTATGGTAAGTGTTGATGCCATGCAGCTGTCAGACACATTTGTGCTTCAGAATTAACACAGCATGTAATGTAATGTGGGAGTTAAATCACCTTTTTTTTTTTTTTTTACAGCCTGATGAGCAATACTAGTACATGCCACACCAAAGAGACATAGAAAGGTTTCTTTAAGTCTGGAGTGGCCACAGTTGTGAAAAAAATCTGAGGTCATGCTCCATCTACAAGTGAACTGCTTGATTTGGTTGTGATTACTGTGTGATTTGTCGAGTACACACTCATTTTTCCTTTGCTAAACTACTGGAAAAAGTCACCCACTTGGTTGATGAGGGCACCCTCTAGCATCCCACAGGTCTCCTCACAGTCCTGGAGGTGGGTGGCCTGATTTTGACAGTTTTATCGCGACTGGCTTCTTGTTTTTGCTAGATAATTGTTTTTCCCTCGGGAAAAGTTTGCTCAGTGTAAAAAGAGCTGCAGATGTGTGAAGCAGAGGACAGGTGCCGGTGCACCTGGTGTTATCTTTGAAGGCCCAAAAAGTCCAGGACAAAAATGCTGTGGACACTCTAAATCAAAATGAGGAGGGTTGAGACAAAAAAGCATAATAAAATTTCAAAACTTTTATTCATGTAAGGTAGATGAAAGTCAGTGTGTCAGTGTTTATTTTTCTCATTTGGTGACCTGATGAGGACCATCAGCATTTGAAACTACCTGCTGTTTTAGCGATTAAAATAAAGGCTTTCGAGAGCGCTTTGTACGATTGCCGTAACCTTGGTTTACAGTGCTTTGAATTTTAATGGAGGTCTTTTGGCCCTCTTCCACCACTAACATCCATCTCATTACTCAGAAAGTGCTGTTATATTTAGACTATTTTACTCATTGTAAATTAAGGGTTCACTGGTTCACTCCCTTCAATTCCCTTCACTTCTACCATATGCCACTCTACATGCACATAGATCACTTTGAATGAATGAAATGTATGTCGGATCATTTGTGTAGCTATCTTATCCTGCTGGCTCATGTCAGTATGTGTTAGGAAAGTCTGTAAACTGTCTCTCTGTGTCTACATTAAAGTCAAAAAGATAAAATCCCTTACATTTATTCCTGTTCTGATCAATTATAGTATTAATCAGGCCCCTGCCATCTTAATGGAGATATAGATAACGTGAATATTGTGTCTGTGTTCCTGTCTCTCAGAATTGAAATGAAAAGGCTGTAGTCTTGACAGATAAGAGAAACTCACTGTGAACGTTAAAGGTAATGAGTTCAGTGTTTTATGACAGTGTTAGGTAAGACATTTTATTGGAGACTATCAGTTGTCTCTTTATCCACATCTCTTGCTTTCCTTCTCTCCCTGTCTCCCCTTTTTTCCTGCTCAAGTTCCTGTAGATATTGACAAAATGCTCAGAGATGATCAGTTGAGATATATAACTAATGCAGAATAGTCCTCTCATCTTTTCTTAAAGAAATCTGTTGAGAGAAACCATGAGACACAGAGAAGCCAGCTTATACTGAAATTATTTACATATCCGTTCGTCTCTGCAGCTATAGTTACCTCAGCTTTTGGAGATATTATGAGCAGAGTTTGCCAGCTACTAGCTAATTTAATTTATCTGCACGCTCTTAACAAAACAGCTCCTTTCCTAGAGAGAGGAGAGGCGTGTAGGAAAGCAAAAATGTCCAAGCAGAATTGATACAGCATTTCCAATCAAAAGCAATAATGCACGTGTTTACTTGTGGACCTACTAAATTAGCTGTTATTTTGTCCTTAATGTACTTTTAATGGTGTGTTTGTGCTTGCTTTTTAATGGGGTATATTATTCACTGTTTGCCTGAATGGTTAAATATGCCATTAGGAATGGATATAATTATATGGCATTTTTTACTGACAGTGAAATATTAGTTGAAATAGCACATTTGGTATTGTAAATATTTTTTTGCCCTGACATTCAAAATATTTCTGTGCTTAAAAAAAGGTACATCATTTTCTGTGAGTGGAGTATAACACACACAACATTAGAAGCTGTCATCTGAATAAGGCTTGCTGAGAGTAATTTGATTTCCATGACAACGAGGAAGTGAAGAGTGTGTGAGAGAAAGTCTTGAATTGCTCTTTGTGTACTTCTGCCTTATGTGCGGGGCAGAATGAGGGCACTATTTTCATGAGTCAGTGGTGCAGACACTAATATGCTGTGCCACTCAACATCTTTGATCTTTGCTACACATTACCTTTGAGTTGTGGCTGAGCAAAGTTCAAGCATGAGCTGCTGACCAGAGCAGGAACTGGTCTCTCTTCACTGAGAAAAAAAAAAAAGAGAGAGAGATACAGACAGTTGGTGTCAGTTGCTATATTTTGATACTGGTCACCACCTCATCTTCATTGTGATTATTATATTATTACTAATACAATTTGACCTTGGCTCTGAGGTCAGTTGGCACAGCAACACATCGACCATCATTGTCGCTGTTGATACGGGCAGTGCTGCTAGCTAGAATTTCTTGAGCTGAGAGCCAGTGGCTGCACGTGAGCAGTAGTTTTTTGATTAAGGAAAAAAAGTCAACCAAACCGTTTTTCCTCTTCATCATTTGGGTAGATTTACTTAATTCTGTTTTTTTTTTTTTTCACCTCTTTCACCAACTGGAGCAGTGGCAAGGAAAATGAGCCAAGTCTTGTGGCAAATATTGAATTAGGAGGAGGGGAGGTGGCTGACTCAGGCTGAAATTAATTAAATTACTGTGTTAAAAAAAAAAACAAAAAAAACAATATGTTTATATGCTGCAGCCTGAGGCTTGAGGAAGTCTTTGCCCAAAGCAGAACCACTCCTGCTCACAAAGTTAAGTCATTTTTGTCACTACCATCCATAATATCATCAAGCCACTTTTGAAAGGTTATCCTGATTTTTAATCTCAGGCTAGGGTACTTTCCTGCTTCAGTTTGGGTACTGTAAGTGAATAATTCCTGGTAATCTAAGCAGTTATTTAGGCCACTGTGCATAAATGACAGACTGGGTTTGAATTCTGGCTTTTGCTGTGCTGACACATCTCTCGCTACCTCTTGTCCATAGTCCCTAATGCAGAACTGAGTTTAACATTGTGTATTATGTGTTGTTAAAGCACTAATTCAGATTTCATTAAAAAAAAATGACTGATGCAACACAATATTGAGCCTATAGCTCAAGTTTTTACAGGTCTCTGTCAGGAAAAAAATATTCTGCTGCACACTAAAGAAAGCAGTGCCTTTTTTTTTTTAATAGCAGCAACAATGTTTTATTTGGATTAAAGCAAAGAGCTAGGTAGTTGGCATGAGCGCAACAGCCACCATGGCTGAATAGATAAAGACAAGCCCACTGGCAACAGAAAATCAAACTACCCTGGAACAAGAAATCGCAATACAGGCAACACTAATCTCTGGGAAGTGCAGCATAAAACCACCACAGCAATTAATTTATTAAACTAATTAAAACTAAATTAAGCCATTCAATTAGCTCTCCCAGTAGTTGAAGCAACACACAAACTGAACAAAATATTCACATGCAGAGGAGCTGACCTGAACTGAACCAAAGCTAAGCAGACTGTCCTGGAGGAACATGCATCACCAACTAACTGGCTTGTCACTAGGCTGCTACTCAGAAGGCGAGGACCCAAATGCAGAGAGAGAGGCACAGTCGGAGGAAGGTGGAGAATGCCAACATTTATTCCTTCCTGGCCAATGCAGAACAAACCAAGACAAAATGCACACCAGGACATACAGAAACAAACTGACGCAAAGCCAACCGAACTGAAGCGAACTGAACCAAAAAACCAAGCACAGAATACAGTGAATCTAAGTTAGATACTGAGCTTCACAGGTGAAACTAATGATTAGATTATTAGCAGAGCGAGAAAGTAAAAGTGAAGGCTGTGGCACAGTGCACAGAGGCAGAGATTTTCAATATTATTTTAGATTATTATTTTGTCTGCCAAGGTGGTGAAACATCCAGCATGGAGCTATGTGATCGCCTCTGTTCAAAAAGCACTGGACGGATTTGCATGAACCTTGGGTTGAAGGTTTTTCATGGACCAGCAAATAACTGATTAATTTACCAAACTGATCAGCTTCAAGGGGGTGTGGTTATGTGCGGGTCTTAACACAAACAAGACCATAGTTTCCAAACACATCCACGTAACACCATGAAACCTGACAGGGAGGTTGGTCATCGTGGGTCAAGGCGACATTGACCAATTTTCCCCATCGACTGGCCAAAAGGGCAGCGCCCTATGGCAACAGCATAGCCTAAAGGGGGCGGGGCCAAGCACAAACAAGGACAGACCTTCCAGCTGTGAACTTGGCAGAGGTCGGTGCTCTACTGAGTGCCTTCTTTATGTACATCTTGATTTGTATGTGAGTTATACATACATGTCTGTCACCATCATAAACAGCTATGACTCATCTGCTTCTACAGCCAAACCTAATGTAGAACCCTGGCTTAGATGGTATTAAACTATTGTTGTCTAATAGTTAATAACAAGAAAACAGTTGTATCCTTCTGATATATGAGCTGAATACTGATTTCTGTATTGATGTAAACAATACATCCCATCCCTTTTAGGCTTTCTTGTTGCTTGTTGACATGTTTAGCTCTAATCAGTTAGTCCACGAAATGAGCCGCTCCAACAACCTTGCTCATAGCATTACCATTTCTGCTCATGTAGTTTTGAGATATACACATATATATTACAGCATTATCAAATCATTACTTCATTCAGTTCCAAATTGAACTGCCTTATCAGCAAACGACCCACCTTCTGATGCTCCCACAGTAGCCTAAAGCACTTGCCTCACTCCTTGAGCAAATTGTCTCCAGCCAAAAGTTCACATATGACCTATATGAAAATTGTCTGTATTAAAGATGAAACAACTAGTCCATCAACTAATGAGGATTCTGACCCCTCCTCTGATCTGGTGCCTTGGAAACCACCAACAGGTCTGCCCACATACTTTTCCAAAATAGTACTTGGCTCTAATTAGGTAAGTGATTTTAAAGAGCATGTGATCTCCTAGGTAGCTTATAACATTTGTTGCTTTTTTCCGTTGTCGTCACTGAACAGTCTGACAGCAGGCCGGTTATTTGATGAGGCAGAGTCAGGACACAGCTGTGAGCCCAGGAGGATGCCTGTGGACAGAACAAGCAGAGCTGTGCCAAATATTATTAGAAAAGCCACACAGTATGCAAAAGACCAGCCATATCAATCCCACAGTCACCAGTATAAACACTAACATTACTGTGCGAACAGTTTGCAAAATATTGAAAAAGGCATCTGAAAGGACTTGAGCAGCCTGTTTGTAATTATTGATTCTCTAATAAAAGTTGTATGAATGGGGCGCCCCGGTGGATCACTGTGCAGAGTGTGTATCACACATTATATTGAGTGCAGCAACCAGTGTTCGATTCCAGCCTGTGCCCTTTGCTGCATGTCATCCCCTCTCTGCCCTGTCTTTTCTGTCTCCCTCCGCTGTAACTATCTCATAAAGCAGAAATGCCCCCCAAAAAAACAATCCCATAAAAAATACTGCATGAGTAGTTGCTAAAAGATGATTCTACTAAGCTTTTATTGTGTAGCTTTTATTGTCATTCTAAGGTAGTACAGTGGAGACCATTAAAATTATCTCTTTTTCACACACACTCTCTCAGCTGCTAGTATAATGTGTTTGAGTTTGTCTAAGATGAAGGTCGACTTCTGTCGAACTTGTTGTTTGCTTCACCTCAATCCTTCCATTTCTCAATTCCCATTTCTCAGTGACCTTGCTTTCTGGCCCTCTTTGCACTCCGTTGTACAGCGTAACGGTGTTTTAAGTTTAGAAGTGCAGATCCAAGGTTGTGCATATCAGGATCAATGACAGCTAACCATCAGTAAATGTGATTATGATATTACACAGCCGCTTGCATATTTGCATGATCACAACTAGCCAACCTGCCTTGCATCTTAACCTAGCATAACCAAAAAAAAAAAAGGTATTTACTCCGATTTATAAAGGGAAACCAAACCTGTAACAACCTCAAACCAGTAACTGTATCATACACTCACAGAATGGTCTGTCCTCCAGTCTGGCCAGTCTGCCACATTTCATTTGCCTCATTTCAGAATTAGATCCAACTCATGGTGCTTCAGTCTTCTCATTTTTATGGCACAAATCCCTCATTTTCAAAACTCATAAACTCATAAACTCATAACTCATAAAAATCTCAGTAAACCAGTTTTACTCAAGATGCTAGTGTCAGTGAATCAAAACATGCCAGAGTGAACAAGAAGAAAACTTTTATTTATTTATTTATTGTGCCTGACTGTCCTGACTTGAATGAATAGATTCCAAGCCTCTATGCTCTTATGCCTCTTCACATCTTCCCACAGTGCCAAACAAGAATTTGTCATTTGAAGCTATGCACTTTCAGACGGTCTTTTTTTTTTTTTCTTAATCTCCTTTTATATAGATTTGCCTTGGGTCAAGTAGAAAGCTTTGCTTTTTTGCCATTCTAACACAGAAACAGCTCATTATTATTATTATTATTGCATGACTGCCATTAAATTATTTTTTAATTATTTTCAAGCTATAATTATGAAACTAGATAGAGATAGAGACAGAGAATTGATTCCGAATCATAAGGATGTGTTTGCAGCATCAAGAAATCAATTCAGCTTTAATAAAACAAATGACTGGTATGATGTCCTTGGCTGTAGCAGCAAGTTGGAGCGTCAGTGGAGGTTTGCGTTCTCAGAGAATTCACTTCTCACCTCCTCCACTTTCTGACGTCCAAACGCAGTCGAATGCAGCATTATCTCCTGTCCTTGGGGTACGCAATATGTCGACCACCTTATCTTTTCCCTTAAATTTTGTGGTATTGAGCAAATACAAAAGGCCTGTCGGGGCGGTAACATGGAGAGATGTCTCTTGCAATCTGAATGTAGATGGGTTTATTATCTGAAGACTCTACATCGATCAGAACTTAATGAAGAGATGCCAACTGTTTTCTGTAAGCTGTTTCTGTAATGTGTGTCGTATCTTTTTCCTATGTGGATCAAGTTTTGCTGTTGTCATAGGACTTCTAGGTCATGTGACATAAATGGATATTAATTGCTCTATATGTTACAGGTGTGCCTCCATGTCTGATGATTGTCTAGGACCAGAATGTTTCTGTTCTGTGCACTTTTCTGTTTAGGTACTATTTTTCTCACCATGGAGCACTTTTTGAATTAGATCCTTTGTCATCATCAAGGCTTCCTTGTGGACATTCCCTCTTTTAATCAGTGTGTGAGACTCAGCAGGTAGTAATGAACTGCAAGTACGACACTGGGACACTGATGAGTTAGTAATGTGAAATGTGATTTGAGTTGTACATGATGATTGTTAACAGCAACATTAGCAAGGTTATCATGTCATTTGGTATCACTTCTTCACACTTAATAACATTAGCTAACCAAACAGCTATATATCCACAAAGGTTTTAATCTAAAGAAGCCAGGACTTCGCTAGTAATTTATGGTTATTTCTGGTAAGTGAGCATATAGTGAACTTACATACAATAGACCCTTCAGAGTTTGTAAACAAAGATGACGTAGAATGCTGCATGCACATTTTGGGAATAGAATTGGCAGAAATCACACAGTGAGCGAGTGACTAGACTTCACAACAGGATCTTGCTACAGACAAGTGCATTTTATCGTCTCCTCTGCCCAGTCAACTCTCTTTATCGCCTGCAGCCACAGTTTTCTGCTGTTGCTTTGAACAGAACGAGATCCTGATGGAATGCGGTAGATTTCGGTTCTTTGCGGGTGGAATGCTGATTCTGGCAGCCATACACACAACAAAAAACCTAAAATTATCTGAGATTATCTTGTAAAACTAAAAGAAAATGAAAATGTAGTTGAAATGGTTTTAGTTTTTGACCTTTGTTAAACGAGAATTTTGAATAATGAAAACTGACAGCCATTTCTGTTGAACACTAATAAAAAATCATGTGAATAAATTTTTTAAAATAATTTTTGCTATATAATTTGTATTACTGTACACAATGCCAGTGGCAAACATACATAAAATATCCAAAAAGGAAATAAAAACTAAAACCAGTTGTAACCCACTCTAGGTCTGGCCATGCGATACTACATCCATCCATCCATCCATTGTCTTCCGCTTATCCGGGGCCGGGTCGCGGGGGCAGCAGTCTGAGCAGGGACACCCAAACTTCCCTCTCCCCGGACACTTCCTCCAGCTCGTCCGGGGGGACCCCAAGGCGTTCCCAGGCCAGCCGAGCGACATAGTCGCTCCAGCGTGTCCTGGGTCTTCCTCGGGGCCTGCTCCCGGTGGGACATGCCTGGAACACCTCCCTAGGGAGGCGTCCAGGGGGCATCCGATACAGATGCCCGAGCCACCTCAGCTGACTCCTCTCGATGTGGAGGAGCAGCGGCTCTACTCTGAGCTCCTCCCGGGTGACAGAGCTCCTCACCCTATCTCTAAGGGAGCGCCCTGCCACCCTGCGGAGGAAACTCATTTCAGCCGCTTGTATCCGGGACCTCGTTCTTTCGGTCATGACCCAGAGCTCATGACCATAGGTGAGGGTAGGAACGTAGATTGACCAGTAAATCGAG
>OMKZ01050516.1:0-23358 GCA_900302535.1 Neoniphon sammara | reverse complement strand
CTCTCTCTCTCCCCTCTCTCTCTCTCTCTCTCTCTCATCCACTAGTTGTTACCAGGCTTTTACCAATATACATTTTTAAAGGCCAACATTTTTGGATCAAAGCAACTGATAGATGATATGTTGTTGCCAATAAATAAATAAATAAATAAATAAATAACCAAAGAAGAAACTACAATTTAGTGTTTCCCCCGGAAATTTTCATTTCATTTTGTCACAGTTGAACAGCAGCCTCCCCCCCGCCACCAGTATTGGCCCCATATATTGTTCTTACCATACTGGAGAATGAAGAGTTTTAGTGTACCTCGTCTCCTTTTTCCTATCTCTTTCCCAGTTTCTCTTTTCATCTTTTCCTTTATCCCTCTAACTTTCCTTCCATCAAACTTCATCCTCCTTTCTATCTATTCCATCTCTTCTTCCATACACTCCCTTGTATCTCTCTCTCTCTCTCTCTCTCTCTCTCTCTCGCCATCATTCCAGTCCTGCATACCAATATGCAGCCATCTGCCACCAAACATCCTCCTTCCCCTCTTCCTCCTCCCTCCAACCCTTCTCTCTCTTCCCTCCATCCCCTTAGGCTGAAGTGGACGTTTGGTTTTTAAGACCCACGTGACCAGAAATAAATCATCTCAAAGCACATCGTTTGCCTGAACATAGAGCAGCTAACCCTAACCCAGTAAAGATACTTGGTATTAAAGTTGGACCAATATTAGCCTTTTACTAAAATCAGACCTAGTCCACTCATTGTGGTCCACCTTTCATATGATGGATATGATGGACATGGATTGGACATGGACATGGACATGGACATGGATGGATTGATTACATATTTGTTATAGAATTAATCAGTGATCTAGTGGTTGTCTATGGGAAGCCATTAACCTGAACTGATTCTTATGAGAGATTTTGAACAGATGCCAAACAACAGTGAAAATGTTATTTTTTAATCTTAATCTCCAGGGTTCCAGTGGATAACTGGAAACACTGCATACTGGACATTTTTTTTATTATTATTATTTACATTTTTGGCCATGATAATTGTAACATTTAGAGTTTCAGTGCAAAATGTTGGCTTTTGGCAGCCTCAACCCAATTAAATATTCTCATATCAGTCAAACCCCCAGGCTCCACAAAAGAAAACAAAATTGGTCCAGAAATAATAGTGATTATGTGGTTCAAAGTGCCATGGTTTTCTTTGACTGAATAAATTCTATATTGTCATTTTGTACATGAAACTGATCGTCCCTTAATGGCTAATAAGAGTTGATATATGCTTAAATTTATATATGCTGCTTGAATCTTGGAATGAACTGTACCTATATGTCATTTCAATCCAAAAATATGTGTATCTGTATTGGTCTTAATAAGCCTATACTGGGGTGTCCTGGTGGCTCAGTGGGCTAAGACACGTGCCATGCAATCATCGGGGGGTTGAATCCAGCCTGGGACTTTTGTTGCGTGTCATCCATCTCTGTCCTCCATCTTTCCTGTCCCTTCCCACTGTCCTCTGTCCAATAAAGCAAAATACTAATAAAAATGTTAAGATAAACCTATATTGGTTGTTACTGATTCAATGTAAATAACATTTATATTGAATCAACTATAAGCTCATTTGCATAGAAAAATCCACTCTGTCTCTCTCTATTGCTCATCCTCTCTTTCCTTGCACTGCACTCTAACACAGTGGCATGCACAGACTTTTCGGGGGCAGGGGCATCAACATAAAAAAGGGCACCTTCCCAGCAATGATTTAAGGGTGACCAGGAAAAAATTACAACAGACACTAAATGCAGTAAAAACTGCACCTGATCAAGCTTAAGTGGTATCCAATTGTCTGTCAAAATAATACCAGCACTAGTGCCACTAACAATAATAATAACACAGTGATATGTACCAGTATGATATATCAACCATCGCAAAGGTGTTGATTAAATGCAAATATTGACTCATTCTGTAGAAACTACTTCAGTAAAGGGAGTGCTTTACCCATGTGGCAATATGCAGTTAAATTGTATAATACTCTGCATTGGCAAGAATCTGGTGATACAATATGTGTCACAATGCAGGGGATATGATTCAGTATACTGCAATATTACTGCATTACTGTAACCAAAATGATGTACTGCAATTTCTTTTAAAAAATCAGGAAAACTGTAAGAGTAGGAGATACTGTACATCATAACTGTACTTAAAGGTGCACTACGCAAAGTTGCTAAGGTTTGATTTATGAGGACCCTTTATATTCACCTGACAAAAAATAAACAAACAATCAAACAACCATCAAATTACATGCTTACAGAGTCTAAATGTTCTCATTCAAATCCAGTGGCGGATTTAGGTACAGACATCATGGGCAGCCGCCTAGGGTTAGGGTTAGGGTGGCATCTTGCTGGGGGCAGCACTGGGTTCTGGCAAAAAAAAAAAAAAAAAAAAAAAAGAATGTGACATTGTGCGCTATCTTATTTTCATGTTGTCATCATGTCACAACCTTGTTGGAATGGGCGCCCTGATTATACTTTGTGAGTTTGACAACCGCAGCCAACACCGCGTTGCTGTGAAGCTCTCCCACACCACACTCAGAGATACGAGATGAGGAGGGGGGCGGCCGGGGGGAGGTGGACCCCGACGTCATGGTCGCGTCAGGTGTCTGCTGTGCTAGAAGACAGAGGTGGGGGTACTGGGTAGTAAAGTTATGGAGAAGGGGAAAAAAACAAAAAAACGGGGTAGCGGATCTACTAGAAAAAGCCCACCTCTAGCTTTGCACAGTAGTAGTAAAATCAGTTACACTACAAAATAAGATGAAATAAACCACAGTTCATAATACTGTTAGTATATTATTTCACAGCCATATTATTGCATTTTTTTTCTGGTTTGTGCAAAATCATTATGAAGAATATAAAAATAGTCTGCACACCACCAAGGTGAATTGGTTTAGTCTTGACTCTTGATTGACAGTGTTGGGGGATGGGTAATGTATTGCTGCTTGAGTCAAATGGAGAGACAAACACACAAGTGACAACAATGTCAATATGGATAAGAAAAAACGGTCTAAGCCATCAGGTGCCCAGTTTAGGAAGAAGAGGAAGGAAGAAGAGGAGAAACGTACAAAAGATAAAGGTATGCAGCTATGTCATCTCTTTATGAGTATATAGCATGTAATGAAATAGGCTAAATATGTTTGTTAGCCTAACATTATGTTTGTTTGCTAATGTTACAAATACAGTGAAAAATATTATAATAAATATAAGGTTTTCTCTCTATGATAGTGTAATTCTATTTGTGTGAAAAAGGAGTTGTGCAATTTAGTTTATTATATGGGTAATAGTGTAATAATTTGAATCTCTTTTTGTAATTGTCATGATAGTCCAAAATTTGTTTCGAATTGTCGCCCAGGGCTCCTAACAGGCCCGCTCTACTTCATGTTAGACATGTACTAGGTGCACTGTCTGCCATTCCATAAACTTTCTATTCAAATTAATTATGACAGAATAAAACTGTAATTTGAGCCGATCTGGGAAATAAAGAGTGAATAAAGAACCAATCTGGGAAAAGAATCAGTAACTCTGAAAGCCTATGGTGTTTTGGGGTCATTTATATTGCTTCTAAAATATGCCCCAGGCCTATTATTTGTCGGGATCACAAGCAAAACACAACTGGCAGTTTCTTAGTAATAAAAGGTACTGGCTTAATTTGAGTTTTAAACAAGTTTTAAACAAAAAGAGGAAGTTTACATATTCTCCCCTTATTCAATATCCCCTCTTAAATTATTATTATTTATTCCCTTTAAGTCACTTCAGATAAACACATCAGTTAAATTAAGAAACATGTAAAATGTAAACGGAACTGAGGACTTTCAGGTGATATAGCTCACCCTATGGCAGCCATAACAACTAACAACTTGGCCATCGCAGCAGAACTCAATGAACATTGTAATTGTCTGTACTGTTTTTAACTGAGAACTGATAATTTCACCACTGACACAACTGCTTGACTTTGTCTTTAGATACTGTTAGCTTGATAGCTAACCAATGTCTATTGAAAACATTTGCGCAGAATAACACTGACTACGTTTACATGCACACAAGAAACCCGATCACTGAGAGAAACTGGGTTATGCTACCATACGCTGATTACTGAAAATCCCGTTTACATGCACTCCTCCGTAATCGGGTTTCTCCCCGACTGTGACCTCCTCCAGCCTGTCTCTGCAGTTTACCGGGTGGCCATAGCTACTGGCAGCCGGGCGTTGAGCGCTCGTCACCGGGTAGAGGATACAAGTCAGTCAGCATTAGCCCTAATACAAACGGTGGTTTCTGAATTTGACAAACACTGGTATAAAACACCATTATGTTAAAGGCAACATCTTTTCTGTGAGTGCCTACTGTATCATTAAGACTACAGTTGCCAGTTCCCCTCACAGTGTGAACTCTGTCTGCATGTTACAAATAAATTATGTTCATCTGCCCAGCGCTGAAGTCATGGCTGACTGCTCTCTCTCAATAACAATTACAACAATAAAAAAATAGACTGAGCTGAGCCAGAGCAGGTCTCAAGTAACTATGTGGCCCTGCAGCCACTTTCTCAGGCCCCACTCATTAGGTGTGTGCCTTCAACTGTTTATCCATCTGGATGGAGAGAGAGAGAGAGAGAGAGAGAGAGAGAGAGAGAGAGAGAGAGAGAGAGAGAGAGAGAGAGCCTGGCATCTATGAGAGTCGACCAAACTTACAGACATTTCCAGTCTCAAATCCAGGGCGTCTTTGATTGTCCCGGTGGGTTCAACCAGATATACCCTCTTTCAGCGAACACATGCTAGTAATACCCATTCCATGTGACAGCTTAAACCCAGCACCATGGCTTTATCATCTAGCATTGGCCTTACCTCTGCAAAGGTAACACTGGGGCTGATGCCTGGATTTACTGAATTGGAATTAGTTCTACGAATATTTCTCAGCTGCTCTGGAGGCAGAGATAATCTCATTGGTTCAGTTAAACCTGAGTGGGTGGAGCCAAAGGACCACAGTGTTTTGGAACACAAGTTGGCAAACTTGGAAACTTACAAATGTACTATCTAGCTAACTAGCTTACCTATAGCTATAGGATTATGCTAGTTTGAATTTAGAGGATCAGATGGACTAAATAGCTAATCTAGATACATTTTTTATCCTCTTTCAGCAGAACCTGATCTGATGCTACTAGCTAGAAAAACTTTGGCTTTTTGGCTCCGCCCAGTTAGGTCAAACTAAGCCAGTGAGATTATTTCTGCTCTAGAGCAGCTCTCCAAGGAATGCTTGTGGAACTATGTTGTTTCTTCACTTACATTAACAGTAATAAATGATGAATTGAACCACGAGATACAGCTTAGGTGCCTTTACTGTTCAAGTGCATCACACGGGTATCACTACGCTGACGTACTACTTATCCTATTGTAAGGTATACTGACCATTATAGCAGTTAACAAAAAGTAGTACCAATAGACTTTTTAAAATACTGAAACAAATACTGAAATAATGTGTTCTTTTTCCAAATATATAACAATTCCTCCCTTCCAGCTTTTATGTACTCTAAGTCAACATCAAACACAAAGAATATGTTTCAGAGAAAACACATTTTTGATAACTATCAATAAACAAAAATAAGGCACTATTAACATTTATGAAATGTGATACATAACCCAAGTGTTAACCCCCCCCCCTACATATATATGAACAACCAGTTCAGTAGTATCGCTTGAAGTTAACTACAAATCAAGCCTCTGAGGAGGTCTACGATTTCTTTCAGGGTAACGCTGTGCTGGGGACCCAGAGTCAGCTCTACTCTGAAGAATAGAGTCCACAGTTTCTGGAGGCTGAGTGTCACTATTGGTAGTAGCACAATCTGGTGTCATGAGGGTGTCCTCTGAGTCCTGAGGAACATGTGAACCCTCTGGTTGTGCAGTGACTTCTCCAGCTGATGCATCCAGAGGTTGGTCGAAGTGTCAGCGCCAGACCACATTGGGCCCCACAGTGTACGACAGGGGTCCGGTCTGTGACAGTATCTCACCAGACTGCCATTTCTGGGTGGGACTGTGATAGTCTCTGGCAAGGACTCGCTGTCCAATGTCAAATGTCCTCAACTTCCTTTGTAGCTGACGGGGAGAACACTGTTTTTCTTTAACATGTTTGCGAATGTCCGGTTTTAGTAAATCCAAGCGGTGTCTGTCCTGTTGTAGCATGAACAGTGTTTCTGTATGCCAGAAGGAAATTTACTACCTTCTTCTGCAGTGGCACTTCCTCCTTCCTACTTGCTTTCATGGACTGTTTGAATGTTTGAACAAGACGTTCTGCTAGTCCATTTGTAGCAGGATGATGAGGAGCGGATGTGATGTGCTTTATGCCATTGCTCTTGAGAAAGCACTGAATTTCCTCCTCTGTGAATTGACTGCCATTGTCACTCACCAGTTGCAGAGGTAAGCCTGTGCGAGCAAAAAGCATTTGCAGGAGGTTCACTGTCTTAGTAGCTGTTGCTTTCTTAACCATGAAGATTTCAGGCAACTTGGAATGGGCGTCAACCACAACAAGAAACATGTGATCCAAAAATGGGCCCGCATAATCAACATGTATGAGTTGCCAGGGGGTGTCAGGCCATTCCCATGTATGAACAGGTGCTAGCTGAGGTTGGCGCTGGGTCTGTTGACAACCTGTGCATGACCTGGCAAGATCTTCAATTTGGCTATCAATGCCAGGCCACCACACATAACTTCTGGCGAGGCTTTTCATTTTAACCACACCAAGGTGTCCCTCATGCAATGTGGTAAGCACTGTTGAATGTAGTTTTGGGGGTACAACAACGCGTGAAGCCCACATAACACTCCCTTGACACACAGAAAGTTGATCTTGTCTGGTGGAGTACTCTGGAAGCTGGGCATCTCCATGTGCTGGCCATCCATTCACTGTCATGTCACATACTTTAGCTAGAACAGGGTCATTCCTCGTCTCTTTTTGCACCTGTAAACTGGTAACAGGAAGAGGTTCCATGTGTGACATGCGTAGCACTACAGCAGGATCGACAGCTTTATCAGACTTTATTTGTGGGAGGCGAGGTGTATGTGTGTGCTCCTAAGAACAAAGCCCATCGTTGTAAACGTGCAGCTGCCATAACTGGAACACCTTTTCGGGGGCTGAAGATGAATAATAGAGGCTGGTGATCAGTAATTAGGGTGAAATGTTGTCCATAAAAGTACTGATTAAACTTTTTCACACCCCATACCAAGCTCAAAGCTTCTCTGTCAATTTGTGCATTATTGTGTTCTGCAGACGCTAAGGACTGGGATGCAAAAGCAATTGGTCACTCTGAACCATCAGTCATTCTGTGTGATAATACAGCACCAATGCCATAAGGTGATGCATCACAAGCTAGGCGCAGCGGGAGGCTTGGGTAATAGTGTGTCAACACTTCATCTGAGGTTATGAACTGCTTTGCTGCAGTGAAAGCCTGTGCACAGTTCCTGGTCCTCCTCCATTTGGTGTCCTGCTGCAGCAGTGCATTCAGCGGGTGTAACACTATTGAGAGATTTGGCAGGAATTTATGATAGTAGTTGACAAGGCCCAGGAATGAGCGTAGCTGGCTCACGTTTTCTGGCTGTGGAGCATTTAGGACAGCATCAGTCTTTTCCTGAGTCTTGTGAAGTCCATGTTTGTCAATTTTGTGCCCACAGTACTCAATGGAGTCTTTGAAGAACTCACATTTGTTTCTGTTAGCTCTCAGTCCATACTCCTCTAGTCTTGTCAGAACAGCATCCAGGTTTGCCAAACGAGTGGCATTGTCTGAGCCAGTCACGATAATGTCATCTAAATAGCATTGAGCACCTGGTATCCCTTGCAACACCTGGTCCATGGCACACTGCCAAATCGTCGGGCGCTGGTAATGCCAAACACTAGCCTACTATACTGATATAGGCCTTTGTGAGTATTTATGGTCAGGTATGGCCGAGATGATTCTTCCATTTCCATTTGTAGATAGGCCTGTGCAAGGTCAATCTTTGAGAAACGCTCGCCATGTGTTAAAGATGTAAAAACATCATCTACACATGGGAGCGGGTATTGGTCTGCATGTATTACGG
Organism: Neoniphon sammara; assembly: GCA_900302535.1. NCBI lineage: Eukaryota > Metazoa > Chordata > Actinopteri > Holocentriformes > Holocentridae > Neoniphon > Neoniphon sammara. Next base: position 15,263 of record OMKZ01050516.1, on the reverse strand, counting down.
GATTTACTGTCACCTTGAAATCTCCGCAGATACATACTCTGTCAGTTGTCTTTTTGCCTACAGGTACTATTGGCGTTGCCCACTCAGACCAGTCCACTTTAGATAAAATTCTTTGATCCACTAAGTATTGGAGCTCTGCTTCCACTTTAGGGTGCAAGGCATATGAAACAGGACAAGCCTTATGAAATCTTGGCTTTGCATTTTCCTCAAGTTCAATCCTTGCCTTGATGTGTTTTAGGGTACCAATGCCATCTCTGGTCTCAACCACTGTCGTCCAAATAACGGCACACCTCCATACGTTCATATAGTACATATAGTTCAAGGTTGCACCTTTGGTTCTCATATTTCACCTTTACAGTCAGTCTTCCTAGTGGAGTGATTCTCTGACCTATGTATGTTTTCAGTCTCACAGATGTACGTTTCAGTTTCAGTTCAGGGAATTTTTCCTTGTAATCTTTGAAGGAAATGACAGACAACGCTGATCCAGTGTCCAGCTCCATTTTTAATGGCACTCCATTCACTTTAGGTGTCAGGCAACCTCATTGTCATCATCGTCTGTAGAGTATAACTCAAGACAAGACAAATTCTCTTCATTTGAGTCATGAGAGTCTGTCTCTGTTACGTTGTGTACTTTTTTGTCCCTTTTTCCTGTTTTCTTTCCTTGTCTGTCACTGTACCTTGATTTACACATCTTCTGTATGTGTCCTCTTTTGTTGCACTGTTTGCAGTCTTTATCTTTAAACCAGCAATCTGCAGGATCATGGGACTTTTTACCACATCTGAAACAAGGCTGGGATTTATCATTGCGTTGTTTTGTATATAATTTGTGCACTGAGCATGCTCCTGTGTTTTTGCCTTGTAACTCGCCTGCATCTTTTGCTGCAGTTTCCGCCGATAGGGCGATCTCCAATGTGCGAGTCAACGTTAGTTTGTTCTCTGTCAGGAGCCGTTTCTGAATACCTTCATTGTGCAGCCCGCACACGAGCCTGTCCCTCAGTGCTTCAGACAGCCCTTCCCCAAACTGACAATGCTTTGCCAATCTACGAAGCTCTGCCATATACTCTGATACAGATTCAGTCTTTGATTGATTCCATTTGTGAAACCTGAAGCGTTCTGCTATTACCAGTGGCATCGGATTTAAATGCTTCCTTAGAGTTTCTGTGATCTCATCAAAGGTTTTGACTGCGGGTTTGGTAGGTGCAATGAGACTGCGAAGCAAGTTGTATGTTTTGGCACCCATAACACTGAGTAGCATGGCAACTTTTCTCTCATCACTTATTTCATTGGCCAAACAATACTGCTCAACTCTTTCCACGTAGGATATCCAGTCCTCTACCGTGTTATCAAAACTGTCCATATGTCCCACAGTTCCAGACATTTTCACTTAGTTTTATTTCTTTTCCTCAGCGTAATATCACTTCCTTTACCTTGGTCTGTTTAACAGACACGCCCCCTCCTGCTAGCTTGTCCAGCCACTTAGCAACCATGTGGGGTAGGCAGGCAAAATTCCACAAGATCCAGGGCAATAAAGTCCATTGTCCCCCTACGTTTGTCAGTCCGTTGCACATTAGGGATTCTTACAGACTCGTCGCCAATTCTATTATGTTTCTTAACTTACATTAACAGTAATAAATGATGAATTGAACCAGGAGATACAGCTTAGGTGCCTTTACTGTTCAAGTGCAAATTCAATCACACAGGTATCCCTACGCTGACGTACTACTTATCCTATTGTAAGGTATACTGACCATTATAGCAGTTAACAAAAAGTAGTACCAATAGCCTTTTTAAAATACTGAAACAAATACTGAAATAATGTACTCTTTTTCCAAATACTCAACAAACTAACAACATATTCATGTATTTGATCATGTCAGCAACAAATTAAGATGAACCTTTTGAGATACTCGTAGAGAAACTGGGCTGCAAAAGGTTAGGGTTGCATGTATGCAGGGTGCGCAAAACAGCAGTAGAGCACACTGATGCAAAGAAATTAATAATGTACCACCTGAACATATTCAAAATATAGGAAATGAAAACAAGGGCCCCTATTTTCGTACAGGCGCAGTGCGCAAAGCGCGTCCAGTCACTGGAATTTTGGTGAGGCTCAGTGAGGGTTTCTCCTCGCCTTGGTGCGTTTGGTATTTTGGTGACGCGCTTTGCGCCAAGGTAGGAGCAGAGGCGCAGTAGTGGGTGTGTTCTTATCATCCCTGTGACGCAGTGGAATTTTGGTGCCATGGATGACCGCGATTTGCACCTACCAGAGCCCGCCAGGTCAACGGCGCGGCGCACCTAGGTGTGTGTTATTTTTGTCACTTAAGTTGGTGGAGGCGCATCCAACTACACATCTAAGAAACCACAAAAATCACGGTTTATGAATCTCTCATTATGAAAAAATATTTCACTACATTGTTTATGAACTCTGACGCACATATGGCGGTGGTTAATTGTTCATATCGACAAAACTGCTGTGCGGCGCAAGGAGAATAATGAAATCATACCGATTCATCCCTACTGAAGCTGGTTGTCTGCACTGTGTTCAAGGATGAATGTATTTGATTTGGAGTGTTGGAGACACGTGAAAATTGGAATTTTTCATTGCATTTCCTGCAATTCTACACAATCAAATACTTTCTTGAACACAATAAGGTGAGGCGTAATTTAGAATATAAACAAAAACATTCATATCACTTAGCTTTGATACATTTTATGTCCTGATTATTTTCAAAGCAAAATCACGGCTTGCAAATTAACAATGAGCAAGATTCTATAAGATTCTATTTTGTCGAGAAGAGAAAGCGACCATAATGGCATTTTATTCTCTGAAATTAATTTACTAGGCTAATATTTATTTATAGAAGATAAAAAGGGGGAGAAATTGTGTACAGATTTACTTTATGCTCTCTCTCTCTCTCTCTCTCTCTCTCTCTCTCTCGCTTGCTCGCGCGATCAGTGATCACCAAAATCACACCACGCTGTTACACGGTGCGCATTCTCCTTAAAGGGAAGGATGCGCCAGGCGCATCTTGTCACCAAAATACCAAATGCGCGCCGTCACGCCCCCTGCGCACAGGGCACTGGGCATTTAGGGTCCAAGAAATTATTTTAAAATCATTGTCACTGTCGCCAGAGAAAGTCAACTTTTCTACAATTTCTCATCAATAGGAATCCCTCTACCCAGAGAAAAACAGCTTAAGTACCATTTCTCATCCAACAAAAGATGATGATTGAGTGAAATGAAGGTGGGATGTGCTTTCTTAATTATTAAACTTCAGTCTGATATTTAAAAGGGGTGATAACAGCTGTAAATATTAATACTGAAATTGGTTTTCTAGACTTTTTCATTGTAGGAAAAAGGAAAGAAATGAATGGCAAACAAAGGTGTTGGTGATAATGGCACAGTATGTGGATGTTAAATACTTGCTGGGAGAAGGGCTGAAGACCACCAGACTGGAGATGACCCCTCAGTCTCACACACACACACACACACACACACACACACACTACTAATTACACACCCAGATCTGCACGCTTGCCTGAATTGGATGCTGCCCTCTGACACGCACACACTCGCACTTTTAACACAACCAGAGCTGGACACTGACTCTGACCTGGTGGCAGAAGGTCATGTTGATGCAGAGGTTAGTAAAGAAGGCAGAGTCTTTAAAGAGAGCTCCACATGTGTTTCATGACTTGAGAGGTGTTACTTGGAGAGCTCATGGTGAAGCAAATTAACCAGTTCGTGAAAGCTTTTCCATTTGCTGCTCTTGACACCTGGAGGCTAGTAGGTTTTTTTCCTGGGAAAAAATCCTATGGCACACAGGAAATGATGTGTCTTACACTTCCTGTTTATTTACAATTAACAGTGGGAGAACTGGGTTCTTAGAAAAGAGCACCATGAACAGAAACCCAAACTGACAAGTGATCACAGGGAATCAAAGTGCAAAACAGCAATGAGTGCTTTGGACCAAAAATGGAAACAATATTAAAAAAGTGTGTAATTGGTTACAAGCTGTGACCAGATTGGTACAGGTTATCTTTAAATTAACCATGTAAAATAGTGACATGTAAACATTTTCTGCTAGATTGGTTTAGCACAAAAGTCAGTAAAAATCAAACCAAACCTGAGATTAGATCCCCTGACCCACACATGTGTGCCCTATCAAATGAGTAAAAAAAAAAAAAAGCAGAATGATTGACTGAGAAACCATTAGTACTATTTATCTATATTCTGCAGCTTATTACATGCAACGAGGCTCCATGATGCTGCTAAAAACAAGGAATTGGAACAATACCACATTACTACTTTACTGCTTTAACTTTACTTTGCTACTTTGATATATAATCTAGTTACATTATAAAGTTACTTAGTCTATGTTACCCACTTCAGAAACATGCTGTTGCAAAGCAGACTACTGAAGTGGTTGGGGTTTCCAAGGTACATCTGGTTCTTTTATTGTTAATATGTTTTTTTTTTTTTTTTTTTTTTTTGGTCTTTGGTCTAATTTTGTCCTTTTGTCCATGTTAAATTGTGACATTAGAAAGACCACAGGGAGGATCAGACATATGTCATCGACTTAATCTATTTAATCTATTTTTCTATTTGCTATCAAGCTGGGACCACAAAGACGTCCCAAGACACTAACTTCATTGTAAACTACTGTAATGCTAACCTAGCTAATGTTAGTGAGGCTTTTTTTCTTTGCAGCTTAAAACCCTTACCATTACCACATCAACATGTAAAGACATAAACGCTAAATCCAAGACAAAGCAGTCAGCATCAGAATCAGACTTAGCTTGAAGTAATGATAGCTCTTTTCCCCAGCAGCCATTTTGACATGAACTAGCAGGTAAACACAGGTGTTACTAATGACATCAATGAAGGTTCTGTTCCATTTAAGTGTAACAAAGTCTTTCCAGTGAGCCAGCATGAACAATAGCAGGACCCTGGCTCTGTTAGACCTAAATGAAACAGAACCTTCATTAATGTCATTCTTAACACCTGTGTTTACCTGCTATTTCATGTCAAAATGGCTGCTGTGAAAAAGTACCCACTTTGTACCCAATGTGATTTCCAACTCTCCTGGCAAAGCGATGGATCCAAATCACAAAGGTTATCTGTGGCTTGCGCTTTCAAGTGTGTTTCAGATTTATTTATTTATTCTTTATCGAATGCAATGCAATTTTTCTCAGCTTCAGCTTGCCTGAGATGCTGCAGGATTTCCACTTTTTTTTCAACCTTAAAAAAAAATTAAACTATGAAAGAAAAATAAAAGTAGCAACAGTCAGATGGCCAAAATTGAAAAACAACTGTGTTGAGTTTGTACGAAGATGTTACCTAACATGTTACCAACATCACTGACAGCATTGTAATGCAAAATTACAGCAATAGAACACATTGAAACACAGAAAGAGAACATGTGCATTGTGAAACCATACCAAAGATGTGAAATATATGCAGTATGAGATAAGTGGAAAAGTGCACACACACATACACACACACAGTTGAGCATGTATAGGTCTAGGCTCTCTGTACAAGCTCTATATAAACTGTTTTGGTAGGTTTCACACGGTCTGCGGCTGGCGGTGGGAGTGCTGCCTTTGGATTTGCTCCAAGCGTTGCCATGTTCTCTGCGTTCACATTGGTCCTCTGGACGTCGCCAGGCTGCTTTTCACATCCATGCTCTGCTAACACCATCCATGCGACTGTAGGAGTACATGCGCGCGCACACACACACACACACAGAGGTGAGGCAGTAAAATACCTGGCAACCTGCCGCTGCTGAGAATTAGCTGAGCTGAGTGAACGTCTGCGAGGGCTGCAATGACCAGATTGTGGGCATGTGCATGAACACCCAAAGCACACTACACTCTACACTACAATAAATACACATGCACACACACACACACACACACACACACACACACACACGCTATACATTTATACATGCACAGAAATGCACAGGCATATACACGAGCACCACAAGTACAAACACACATGCTCAGGAACATGCATGTCACCACTCATACAAAAACACATGCATACACACACTTGCATTTGCTTGCATTCACACACACTTGCACTCACACACGCACACACACGTGCGGCCGTGGGCGGGGTGGTGAGGTAGACAGGTCGAGCGTTTAAACCAGCGTGGGAAATTGTTCCCACCAGTTGGCGAATAAACCAGCGTGGGTTTAAGGCGGAAGCTGCTCTGCTCACATTGATGGACTCATAGTGTGAGAAGTGTGTGTGTGTGTGTGTGTGTGTGTTGGGAAGTATATATCCTATTGATTTAAATCCCAACTGGTCTTTAAGTTCCACACTATAGCTCCATGCATGTGTGTGTAGTAGTAGTAGTAGAGGAAGAGATGGTCATGTGTAATTGCACACACACACACACACACACACACACACACACACACACACACACTCACCATGTCACACCAGCATTGCATGACTCCATTTGATCAACCCACACCCCTGTGAACCTAATCAATTCAATAAGCCATTGCGAGTGCAGTGCAGCGATATTAATTGGATTTAAAATTAATTTTGTCAACTGCAACCCAAGACTTCATGCTAACGCCGACTGTCCTGGTGTGCATGAAATCAAATTAGACAAAATGAACAGAGTGTCCAGGAGAGCGTACACCCACTCAGGGCCACCCGAGGTCATCAGGCATCATACAACCTGTGTGTGTGTGTGTGTGTGTGTGTATGACATCACCGACTGAGACAGACGACTGATGTGAGACTGATGATAACATTAGGCGGAGGGGATTACAATGGCAGGCAATGAGATATATTATTTGAGTTGCTCTATTCTTATTTTTATTCCATTTCTCTCTGCCCTACTATTTTACTACTATACCTGTTGGTTTGCAGCTTCATTGAAGCTACATCACACTCATATTGAGTGAAATATTCAAAGCCAACCCCTGTTTATTCTTAACAGAACATGTAAAAGATTTCATAAACTCTGAATATAGATTGAATCACTACTGTTATACGAGTCTGTAATGTGAGACTAGCAAAAGAGACATTAAATGTGTATTTTTAGCAATTTATTGATTTATTTGTATTAATTTATTCATCTCTTCATTCAGTAATTCATTCATTTAATCATTTATTTGTGTTCCTTCCTCTGTAAACCAAAATCTATCGTTGAGTGACAGGAAGAGGAAGCTATGATGGCAGTTATCCAGGATATAATTTTTCAGTCCGGGGCCCAAAGTGAATAAATCTCTTAGCCCGGCGCAAGGTCTCATTAAAACATAGAATATGGATGCTGGCGTTAAACTAATAACAAAAAACAGAGGTTTTGTTAATCAGTCAGTAAGTTTTATTCATCTTTGATACGATGGAGACAGTGAAATCTTCCTCACCCTGCCTTGAAGGAATACTCCAACGTTCTGGACAAAATACTCTTTTTCTGACTTACCCAGACTGAAAAAGATGCTTGATACTATTTTCACTTCTGAGCTTCCACTACTTTGGTTCCTATGGTTAGCATTTTGTGTTAGTTTAGCATAAAGACTTGAAGTCTACAGGAGTCATTAGCCTAGCTCTGTCAAAGTGAAAAAATAAACCTTGCCAGCAACTCTTATTTACACAGTGTATCATATTTATTTGAAATAGATGTCTTGGAATTTAAAACAACAACAACGAGGGTTGTTTTAGGAGAAGGCTAGGCTAATGGCTCTTCGGAGCTAGGCTAACAACTCCTATAGACTTCAAGTCTTTATGCTAAGCTAACATGAAATGCTAACCATAGGAACCGAAGTAGTGGATGTACAGAGGTGAAAATGGTATTGAACATCTTGTCTCAGTTTGGTTAAGTTGGAAAAAAAGGTATTTTGCCCAAAATGTTGGAATATTCCTTTAAGGAGCCGCTAAAACAACTAAATTAATCTTGGAGAGTTTTGGTGTTCCATGATGGTCTAAATACTGTTTCAGCAGCTTTCCCACCCTGATAAGAGTAAAATTCTTGGCAAGCGCTAAATATTTGTCATGTTTTGGTATGAAAATGTATAAATTTCAAGATATTGAATGTTAGCAGAAAATATCAGCATGTTAGCAGCATCAGCAGCTTCAGTCCTATAATACAGTCATTGATATTGGCCTCCACCTATTTTAAACCTATCTACCTATATTGTAACCAATATGGCAGCATGCCATGACAATGACATTAGAGTGACCACACATGACCGAGAGATGACTGCAGTTTTCACATTCCTGGGACGCCGACCACCATATGGGCCTGATGCTGAGTGGAGCAGCATGTGTGACGCCTCTGACAGACGTTTCCCCCCACACACACACTTGCACAAATATGCATGTGCACACAAAAGGATGTACGGACACACAAAGTCACCTCTTACTTCTGTCTTTGTCTTGGTGTTGGACGGATATATAGGGTTGATATTGGCATTTTAATAAATATTTGTGTGTTACAAACACAATAATGTGTTTCATAACTTAACATAACTATTCCAATTCCATTGTATAGGCACAAAGTTCCTAGCTAAGCCTGGCTGTAATCTGACGGTTGGTGTTCAATTTTGTTGGAACCTGACCCAAACCTGAGATCATATCATGGAAAAGTAACTTAGATAAGAACAGCCAGCAGTCCCCACTGCGTATGTACACATACATAATATCAAAAATAAAATAAACCTAAAAGTTAATTGGCCATAAATGCACCAGGCTTGACCCAAGCCCAATGTCTTCATTAGAAAATGATGCTGAACCGATCTTTTGAAAGGAAGGATCAGATGTCTTTGAGCTTGGGTTGGGTTGCAAATCTCTAGTATCTATATCCCAGTGTTTCCCTACTAAAACCCTGTCTAACCTGAATAGACACATGTACAAACCAGATTCCTCGACGACTGGGGTCACCAAATGCCACCAAAAGATCCCAAATGTCCGCGACCAAAGGTGATGTAGGAAGCAGCCATCACCTCATTTCATTAGCTAGTGAGCTGCAGGTTGGAAGTAATGGATTCTTGTTACTATAGCTCAGGAGCTCTTGTTACTATAGCTCAGAAGCTTTTTTGGGGACTTCTAATTTTTTGTAAAGCTTTTTTTTTTAATTGTTTTGACTAAAGTGTTGTACTTTGCTATGTTTCAAATCAAGGAACAAATTTTGTAGGCTCTCCAAAAGTAATGTACAGGAAACCTGATACCATGAGATGATTTTGCAGGTTCTTGCCATTCACACCAATAGAAATCATTCAATCTGTGTCACATGTGAGAGCACAAAAAACAAACAAACCAACAAAAAAAAAAAAAAAAAAAAAAACAGACAAGGGACACTTTTGGCTGCAGTGTGAACATGGTCAGAGAAAGGAACTGCAAAAGAAAGAGAAAGTGAGAGAGCAAAATCAAGAGAGGGTAGGGAGGAGGGGCAGGAGGAGGAGGTTGGGGTTAAGTGGAATGACTGAGTGACTGAGATGGAGGGAAGGAGGGAGTGAGGGAGGGATCAGTGAGTGAGCGAGCAAGCGAGAGGAAAATAAATTGAAAAAGCAGAGAGAGTTGCGCTGGGTCTTGCAGGAATTTTTTCGAGGAGGGGGAAAAAAACGAGGCCAGTTGAAAAGGGAGACGCGGCATCGTGTTGAGAGCTGTTGTGTTTCTTGCGGTCCCCCTCTTCAAAGGGACGCTGGCCCTGATGGCTTTACCATACGCTGCTCTGGGGGTTAGAGCTGGAGCAGTGCACTGCACAACGCCTGCAAGACCCAGGCCGGCTATAGCCACAGGGACCGGCGGGGCTTATGAGGGGTGGGATGGGGCTTAGTTAGCCAGGTTTGCCACAGCACTCCAGGTGAACCTGTAGCATGCAGATGTACAGTATGCTGACAGGCTGCCTGGTGATGACATAGCGGCTGAAAGGCTGCTTTCATGGGGAGAGCTTGCACCACTGGACAGCGCCAGGAACCGCGAGGAGCAAGAAAAGGATTTAAAAGGTGTTTAAAAGTGAGTCGAGTGAAGAGGTAACAAGGTGCGATGCAAGGGGCTTTGAAAATCTGCAGCCCTCTGAAACCGCTCAAGGACTTTATTTGGATGTTTCTTTATATGAGTCTGCCTTGACATTCACAGCTCCCACTATACAGCTGTGTGTTAATCGTCCCTATAATAAATGGATGACATAAATCTTTATGACATGAATTCACAGTATGCATTGTATTAAGTTGTGTCAAACTCTCAAAGACAGGATCTGTTAAGGAAACAGCTTTTCTGAAACTATAGTAACTATAGTTTCAGAAAAGCATCAGATATGCTATATCAACTATAGTATAGTTGATATATGTCTTTGTTGGTGGTTGCTCTATGGTGATCACTGACTGGAGGTAATAGTTCAACCATCTTTTACTGGCTGCTGCTATTTGACACCATAGACAGTAAATCCGACTGTCAATACAGGATTACATGATTTTAGATTTATCATTTTAGCATCTTTACACTGGTTATTAGTTTCTGAATTGATTTTTACATTTTACTGATTACTTTTGAGGTACTTTTTAAGACTTTTTAACCCCATTTGAGCTGATTTCAGCCTGATGACCTGGAGCATGTTCCTAGGTCCCCTATTGGCTATACCAGGGTCTAGATTAAAAACAAGACATCCCTATTGGCTGTTCTAAAGTCTAGATGATGCATAAATACCATCCGGCATGTGTAGGTTTTAGGGTCTGACCTTTGACCTGGTTGCTGGTATAACAGACACTGTGTCGAGGTGTGGTTGGGGACTCAGGGTTTTCTCATAGGTTAAATGTGTGGTAGCAAGCAGGTATGACGATTCTTAGTATTGACCAATTATCTGCTGATATATGGCCAGCATTCATCTAGATACTATGATTTGGATTGAAAAACCCATTCATATAAAAATAGTGATGTCTGCAAGAATCACACCCCTTTGTTATACCTTAAAAATGCTCCACTGACAATGAATTGTTTATTAATTTATAGCTTGATTGTTTTTGCTTTTCCATCCAAATATCAGAGTTAACTTTGATTGATTATAGTGGTACCATTTTAGAACTGGAACCCTAAATTTATCATTTGAAACATCTGATTTTCCTATTCACTGTCAATAACTAATATTTTGGTGATATTTGTTCATGTTTACAAATATATATTGAACAGGAATCTCAGTAAAAATATTTGAAATGTGATTTCAAGTTAATTTTTACCATTAAGTCAAAATAAAAATCCGTTTCGATCTATCTAGTTATGTGAGGTCACATTTACTGTAATCATACTATGCCCTATGGATAAGGACATAGTAGAGAATTACTAAAGCTTTTACTGAGTATTGAGTGCTTTAGTAATGCTTTGCATAAAGATTATGCATTATACATTATGTATGAAATGCCAACATTTTATCTATTATCAATAGCTCTCTGTTCACATGCAGTAGTTCAACCTTTTCTCAAGCAATGCTGCCTTGTCTCCGGACTCAGTTCAACTGATAGCTTTCATGAGTCACAGGAATACCTTTCCAGCTAGGTTTTAGAGCACTTCACAAACATTGACCTTATAACATGATGCTGGGGAATGTTCCATTAGTCCTATACCTCAGTGTAGCTCTCTATACTGCAGACCGTACTATTTTATATTGCCTGAAAATCTGGTTTGGTGTCAGGGACAAAGCTCTTCACAAGCCTCACAGGTTTTCTCACACCATGGGCTACCTGTTCTCATACATCACATTGTGGTATCCCACAGGGATCAATTATGGGCCCCATCTCAATCTTCATTTACATGTTTTCTCCTGAACATATTTTCAGCAAAACTGGCATTCACTGTCATTGCTATGCTGATGACATGCAGTTATATATGCTCATAAAACCTATTGATGTTGATAGGCTGTCATAAATTATCTTGTAAATGGTAAGTGATGGTTGTCACAGAATTTTCTACAACATACAACTAAATAAAAAAAAAAAGTTATTTTCGGGTAATCCAACTGCATTACTATGATTCACCATGAATGAGATGCTCTGTCCACCAAAAGCCAGTATGCAAAAATTTTGCTTTTGTAATTTTGGTGGTAATTTTGAGTTTTCTCCCTCTGCATGTTAAGATGAAAGCGTGTCACTCAAAACTAAAAAGTTGAGTCAATTTCCTGTTCTCTTTTACCTGTCAGTGCCCTATTAGGTCAACAGTCTGTATTTAGACAGTGGTAGAGTCACAGAGGAATGCTCTATGGCTGGACATGGTTGGATTTGGGACGAGGGGTGTGGGGTGGGTTGGGGGCGAGAGACGAGGCCATCAATCGGACTTGTTATCTCTGCTCCACCCTGCAAAGCTCTGTCTGTGGGACCGTCACCCCTGGGTGGCGACAGAGGAGTCTGCTCATATCTGAGAAGGCTGATAACCCCAAAGACCCCATGAGCAAGGACCCTCACTGTCCAGCTAGATGGACTGACAGCCTGTCTGCCCCTCCACACACACCTTCTCATCTTTCTCCTTCTCATAAATGTGAGAACGCTAACTGAATGGAGGTCTACTTTATGATTCAACTCGTGCGAGTTTTTGAAGGCCAGTATATGTATCATTTACTCTTTGATGGAGGCTTTGGTCCAGAGTTCTTTACAGCACCAAGAGTGCACACGAGTTTTTTGGAGTATGGGTGGTCCTACATAGGGTTAGTATAATATGAATTTTTGAGGTCTGATACTAATATTTTTTGTATTGAAGCTTCCAACAGCTGATATTTTGTGCTGACATCCTATCCTCAAATCTGTGCTGACATCCTATCCTCAAATCTGACCAATTTCCTGCCCCAGAAAAAAAAAAAAAAGAAAAAAGTATTTCACCCATAATTGTATTCTTATTACGGTGGAAAAGCCTCTGAAACATCATTTAGACTATTATAGGAAACCAACACTCTCCATTTTAACCCGGACTAATGAAATTTTTGTAGGTGGGTTAACAGCTCCTTAAGGCAGGGAGACAGGTTTCACTGCAGGTTTGTTCAGGACTGTTCAGTAAAGTCTTTTCTCACCACTCTGGAATGATTTCTCTCAGACATATGATCAAAAAATAATGATAAAAACATATTCTCTAGCTGTGGTAAAGGAGGAACCACTATCATATCATTGGTGGATAACACATCTGATATTTAAAAAAATGCCAATATCAACCCATATGCCAACACACGTATACACTGAACATCACACTTAACATCCTCCTGTCTGTATAATATTGGGGCAGCAGTATAGTAAATAATGAATGCTGCATCTTCCACAGCAGAAAATGGCATGCAACAAAAACACATAACCAAAAATGATACAGGACTTTGCAACCAAAATATAATGCCACACATAGTGTGAGAAAATCTATCACACACAACCCTTTTTGTTCTAATTCTGACACTGAACTCTCTTCACCTTCCCAGAACATATCTGTCCAGTTGTAAGACCCTCTGCACGTGTTTCTGGTTATCAGCAGACTGAAATAGCTAACGGGGTGTTCTGTCTGACACCTGCCCTGTCTGACCTCACAACTAGTCTTAGACCAATGTGTTGGTTTGCTAATATCATCCCTTTGTTAAATATTAGATAAAAGCCAGTTAGCTTGTGTCTTTGTCTTCCACAGTGACTACTGACCACAGCTACAGAAAAACAGTGTAAAACCTGTTATGAAATTTGTTCCACTTTTTAATTTGTTCATTTATAGGAGCAGCTCACTGAAAAAAAAAGAGAGATTTTGTCCCAGTTACCCTTTTCCCAATCTATCCACCCAGATAGCCTGCATGCGATTTGGTAAGGTTTCCAGTCTGCCGTGATCCCTAATACAGTGGACCTGGATGGGTACATATTTGTAGAGCTCAAACTGTCCAAATTTACATGTGGAAAAACTCAACAGTAACAGCTCTTTCCAAAAACAATGACATCCGACAAAATCCAAGCCCTTGGGTGTGAACAAGTCATGTAGTCTACGTGATACGCAGGTCTATGCTGTATACCCACTAAGAAAGCTCCAGGAAATTCCATATATCCACTTAAAAATGTGCAAGGATACGTAACAATGTAGTTTTGTGACAGAGCTTTCACTTCAGTGATTTTGTTTTGCAAATACCTGGTAGAGTATAACTGCACTGCAACAAGTTTTGCAGAGGAAAGCATCTTCTCCAGTCACTAAAATTCCTGTGCGCTCTTTGTCTAGGTTAGAAAGCATGGAATATGGTGGCTTCCCACCTGGGCTTTGAGTTTGGCCGTGATGTGACCTAACCTGACATCACCTACCAACGAACACAGTTGCTGGTCATTTCTCGTCTTGACAGTTTTTAATTAGGCAATGTTAATGTAGAATCACTATTCTATAGTAGTGTAGCTTCTACTACCAAAGGAGATATTAAATGAAAGCAAACTACACTTATTTTTCATGATTCAGAAGCCGAAAGATTGTGATGAACCCCTGTGTGAAGCACACTATTAACTGTCAAATCAGTGAATGACTGTCTAAACCAGCGATGCGAAATCACCAGGGATTAACACTAAAATGGAAGAAAATCAGTCCAAAGAGTTTAAATCTCCCTGGCTGTCAATGTCATTGGCTTGTTAAAGTCTTGTGTTGCTTATAATAAATTATTGATAATATACCCAGTCTTTCATAATGTTCTCAAGTATGCGATATGGTGGTGCTTAAGGGGTGCCACTCCGGGACGGGTGTGTACGAGGCTGGAAGGGAAGCATCACAGTATACCCACTACAATAAACTAGACTACACCACTGGGGTGAAGAGTTTTGTTGGAAATTATTTCCTGCTGTGGAACAGGTAAACTGTATCTATCTGCCCCAACTGAGTACGAAATCACTCAGATTTGTATGTGTTTTATTAGATATTTACACTGTATGAACCAATGTGTTAGAGTATGAAACTTTTTTGGAATCAGAAAGAATGCTGTTAGTGGTTTCTGTAAAATGAACTCTCACAACCAATATGAATTTGAATATGAACCCATACCGCTCATTTTAATGAGGCAGATTTCTAACATCACAGGTTCAACTCTGAGCTCTTTGGTTATTGGTTCCCAGAAACATGGAAGAAAGTTCATAATTTCGATGGGGAACAATAAAAGGCCAAAAAAGTATAAGAAAAAGATAAATGTACAAAATATCAACATCTATATGTAATATCTATCTATACACTATCTATCTATCTATCTATCTATCTATCTATCTATCTATCTATCTATCTATCTATCTATCTATCTATATATATATATATGTATATATATATATATATATATATA
>OMKZ01050515.1:0-28095 GCA_900302535.1 Neoniphon sammara | reverse complement strand
CCGTTTAATGCAACTTTGAGTAAGGGCCTTTTGTCTGGCTTATCTTCCTCCCCCAGCCGCTTCTCCCCTGTCTCCCCCCTTGCTCCCCCTCCCATCTTCAGGCTCGCGATGATGATAAAGGGATCTCTGTCCCTCTCTCTGCTGCCCTTTCTTTACACCCCTCTCTAGGCAAATCACCTCTGTTCACCTCATTGCCTCTCTCTCTCTCTCAATCTCTCTCTCTCTCTCTCTCTCACTCCTGTATCTACCTCTTCCTGTCTCTCTCTCTGATGCTATCTTCAGCTTGCAGCTCTCAGACAAACAGCTCCGCTTTAACTTTTAGATTCTTGTGAGGAGGTGTAATATCACTGCTGATTGTTCTTTAACTGTCCCATCGATATTGTGGTGTGGGACAGAGACAGGTATTGGAGAGCGGGATGAGGCCCTTTGTGAAGCCACTTGTCTTATTGGCAGGGCTGCCTCTGCGGACTTAACTCGGCCATTCGTCTCCTCACTTTTTCACGTCATTCCAGTAGCGTGTTTGACGTACTGCCAGTCCTTGTGTGCACATATGTAGACATGCTATGTCTATGTATGTATGCGCTTTGATTCACAGATGTATTTGGCACGTCCTCTCCTGTTGAAAAAAAGTCACTGGTGGTTTTGGGAAAGATCCGCTCTTAGCCACAGCAGGACCACACATTAACAGAGAATTACTCCAGTGCCATTATGAAAATGAATGGTGTCTGACCGTTTACGTCCTGACTCGACAGGATGACAGTTGTTCCTAGAAAACTTCTGGCTCTAGGTGATTCACAGTTTAGCTATTCCTTCCCTCACTTGGCCAGGGTAAGTTTGAGTCTACTGGCGATAGACCACAACATCTGCTCTGCGCTCTAGGTGCTAGATTCCACTTGCTGCCGAAAGGCCGCTACTATTTCGGGGTAATTCATTTCTTTTATAGACTTTTCTAACTCGTTTATAGACTTTGCAAACTGCCCATATCAGAGTGTGAATCACTCACTCAAACTATTTCTGCTGTGCCCTTGAATTAAGTGATCTCCGCTGAACTCGGGGTTGCTGTGTTAATGGGAACACAGTGATGCTATAACTGGATTCTATTGTTGGGGGAGGGCAGCATCAGGCATCATAACTTACTGATAAAAGGTCCTCAAGGATGCACAGTAGCTGAACAGCATGATCTGAGCATTTATTAGAGCACAGGATCCCCGCATTGCGGGTGCAGTGGTTTCCCTGCCTCTGTTGATTTCCATCACAGATACAGCAGTTAATGCAAAGAATTGAATATGAGAAGTAGAAGTGGCTGTATGGCTGAAATATAAGAGACTTGGCGGCGCACCAAAAAGAGAGGTGTGACAGAGGAGGACAGGGTCACTGTAGCTTGAAGGACTTGGAGTGAAGCCTGTAGGGAAGCTGCTCACTGGCTCTTTCAGGACGCTGTTTTTAAACCTCCCTCCAAGGTCAAGGAAAAGGAAGTTAAATAATAGCACCCAATGGGCTCTTTCAAGTCTCTGATCCTAAGCCACAGCAAAGTGGATAGTATATTTAACATATCTGCTTTTTAATGTACAGTAAAAAGCTGGCGCAGAGATAACTTAAAACTGCCAGATTCTCCTGTCATTATGTTGATTACTTTTTCCAAAGCTCTGTATGGAAGTGGCCATGATTTGATTTCATTTGGTGTGTGCCTCCTAGGCACGACCTGCCTGGTGTTTTTGTATAGCGTCTGGCGGCATACCTGTCTGAATCATGATGATCTGTTTGTTTCCAAATCTGTACTTGTTTACTGTTTTCATTTCTGTCCCGGCATACACGAATATACACAATATTTCAGATGTTTCTTAGGACCAAAATTAGGCAGCTATTGCAGACTACAAAAAATGTGATATATTTATTTAGAGCCACCTAAAAAAATCACAATGCTTAAGTTAGAAACTGGTAAGACATCTACTCAGCTGTTCTGTTTCAGCCTGGATTTACGGATAATTGTAAGACAGTTGCAAACTACAACTTTAATTGCCACTGCAATTACAATTGCATAACGCTCAAAAAATGCGCAGCTTTCCCAACATTTTGGAGACAACATGAACATTCAGTTTTCATGTAACATCTCCACCTTTAACTTTTGCCAGAAAAGCTGGGAGTTTTTTGCGTTGCCTAACCAAATTTAGCCAGCGACATTCCCCTCTGTTTCTCCACCTTACTCTCAGTCTCTCTGGTCCATTCTTAGAAAGCCCAGACCATGCCATGTCTCTTGGCGGCCTGTGTCTCTTGGATGGGACTCTGAAGATGCTGTAATTACAGGTTGGGCAGGACTGAGGCTCTCCAGGGTTTCTGCTGAGAGTGAAAAAACACCCCCAATTATAGCTGCGTGTGAGAGAGTTAGAAAGAGTTGGAGTAGGAGGAGGAAGAGAGAGAGAGAGAGAGAGAGAGAGAGAGAACAAGAGCAGCACTCAGACTGGCCAGGTTTTCGCCGGCTAGTGTGAAGTATGTCCCAATTACAGCTGCTGTCTGCAGCCGGTCGCTGTGTCAGCAGCTGTCTGTCTTCCTCTGTCACTATAGTGATTTGGGAACTTAACCAGCATTTTATGTTTAATTATGTTTTTGCTGAAAACTTCGTAGGATGAGGGTATCATTTTCAGTCCTTTGGGTGACATTTTGTGTGACCGAGTCTGGTTTGGTGTCTTTAGGTCTATGTGATCTTCCTCAGTGATCTTCTCTCTAATTTATATTTCCATCTTTTAATTTTTGCATGCATGTATGTATGCTCTTTTTGTGGTTTGGAGCAGAGTGTGGAACCCAGCTCTCCAAGCCAAGCATAATGAAACATAATGATTTTTAGCAGCTTACTGTGTTCTGCACGAACACAGTGAGCAACTCTTTAAAATCCAAGATTCTTGTCTTGATTGTCCAAAGTGGGACACAGTTTTTACCTTACACAATTTTTTGACATCGCATTTGTTCTGTTATGTTTTATTTTTGTCCTCTTATGCAATTTAGTTAAACATGAGCATTTAATTTTCAGATCACTTCTTATTGTATGTCATTTTACAAGGCATAATCGACTGATTGACTTTTTCATGCAATTCTGTGATCAGCACCTTTTAGTATCTTGTGGCCCATCGCTCACAAGCTACAGTGGTAATGCTATGTAATGTAATGGTAATGGTAATGGTATTTTAATGTATTTAACACACCAGGAATACAGTATAAACCAGAAGAGAAACGTGCGAGGATGATGAAACCCAAACAGTGGTGTGATGCTTATCCTTTAACAGGCAGGTGGGACTCCCTGTCATTAGTCTCTCTTATCTTGGCTTGGGTGGAATACCCTCTTTGGTTAAGTAGGCTGCTCAACACATAAACATGTCAAAATAAACTGAGTCAGTCACACATTAGATGAGCACATAGCTGTGGATTGATGCTCTCACTTAGCTATTACTGCTCAGGCATTTACATCGAGGCACTTGATTTCTTTGTAACCAAGTGCCTGTTTGTAAAGACTTACATTTTGAAGAATTATGTGAAATTTATGTGCGATGCTGCTGTGGTTTGAAATTCAACAACAACAAACAGTGCTGTAAGTCAGTCAAATGAAAGACTCGGGCCATCATTTATAGTCTGTAGTAGTAGTCCTGTTGGATCTTCATAGTCGGTGTGGGTTTCTGACGAGGGAAAATGGTTGACTGATTGGTCTGTGGTGAGGTCACAATCAAGTCACAGACGTGTTTGCCTCATGGGAAAGAGTGTGTGTGTGTGTGTGTGTGTGTGTGTGTGTTTTGGATGACATGTTACTACAGAGACACATGGTAGACACATTCAAGATATTTTACAAGTGTAATTCAAGACATTGTTAAGGATAAGTGCTAAATTCTATACAGCGTGCCAGTCTCAACTTACACTTGGTTGCGTGACATCACTATGACTTATTTATTTATGTCCAAAAAAAGCACTGAAAGGTTCATACTCACTAAACGTAAAAGACAGGCAGAAAGAGTACCTCTTATTTTATGTGTAAAGTATTTGATATAAGATTGTGTCTTTAGGAGGTTCAGTTCAGTTCGATTCAGTTTATTGTCATTATACAATAAAAAAACATAATGAAAAACATCTTGTTTGCTATTCACTCCAGTGCAGTAAAACATAAATCATAGTTTTTCTATCTCACTGAGATCATCTGTTTATTGTAGTCTTGAAATGTAATAAGTCACTTGTGCGACTAAGTAACTAAGGTCTCATCTACAGCTCTTCCCAAATTACAGTAAACACAATTCTTCGCTCATCTCAACTGCTTTTGTGCTTGTTTTTGCAGCCAGTTCAGGTTAATTTGAAGAGCTTCATTCATACCTACCATTTGTAAACCTCCTTCTCTTGTCAAATGACTGCTGAGATGAAAGTAAAGCCCATTTTTGGAAAAGTTATTTTATACAGCTCTCTGTGAAATGCTAATATTTTTGAGGAAGGGATTGTTTATACTTTTGAGCTATAGAGCAGTGAACCCTCTCCTGGCCCAGTGACTACTTACAGCATCAGGAAAAACTTAATTTTTGATGTAGGAAAACCATATAGAGCACTAACACCCAACACCCCATGTCTTCACTCAAGTACCTACGTAATGTCGGGGCAGTGAAAATGCTTCTCTTGATTCCAGCATCCTTGGTTTGTTTTTAAAGTTTCTGACTTATAGCTTGACAGGAATGCCTATAGTGTCATGTCGGAAATCCAAATATTTGGTCACTTGAATATGTGTAGCCATGCTTGTTTCCTTAAAGGGGAATTCCACTGGATTTCAGCCTTCAGGTATGTCATTTGTATGTCCTATCCTGTAGCCAGAGACAAATGAGAAGAGTTCAAGTCTCAAGCCACAACCTGTGATGTCACAGTCATGCAGCTCCATAAAGATTGAATGTGAAAAAATGTAAAAAAATCTAAGTTTGTTATTACAAACATTATCCAACATGTAAATGAAGCCACTCAGCATGGTAACAGTCTAGATTTAGAAATAACAAAAGGCTTAAGCACAAACCTTAACAAAGACTATAAGGGAATTTTTGGTTAAAAAGAGATTCCTAGATGGCGAAGACTGAAGCAAAGTTCTCTGATATCATGAGATCATTTGAGCCGTACAGTTATGACTGCTCTTTAAATGACATGGTCGAAAATTTGAACAGTATCCTGTCATCCACTTTAAAAACTGTTGCTCCACTAAAGGTTAAAAAGAGGTCGATTGACAGAATCTCCCCATGGTTAAACAGTATCAGTGTTAATGAGATCAAGAGAGTCAGTCAGGCAGCTGAAAGAAAAAGGAGGAAAGCTGGGCTCACAGTTCACTGTAATATATACAAAGAAGCTCTGACTACCTACATTAGAGCAATACGTCTTGCAAGAAGGAACTACTTTTTTTATTACAGAGAATGCTGGGAACTTCAGAATATTATTTTCCTCTATTGACCGGCTACTCAACACCACCCCCTTTCCACAGCTCTCTGCATCAAAAGGTTAAGAATTTGCATTATTGAGTAAGCATAAAAGTGTGTGAGTGCGTGTTTTACTGTACAGACAGAGTGTCATACTGTAAACAAAACCTCCCCAGCTCTTAACTTTTGCCCTCTCGCCGTCTGCTTTGATGAAAGCCAGCTGTGTGTGAGTGTGATGATGTGAATGTTTGTGAGAGTGTGTGTGCCCTTTGTGATGGTTTGAAGGCATCCTGGCATGGTCTGAGTGGGAATGCCAAAAGAACAGAAGGCTGTCCTCTGCGCTGACTCCCCCCGAGTCAGTTCACCCACTTGTTGTATAAATCTCTTTTTTAGTTCTGGCGTTTCTCGGACATGCAACCGCCGTAGTGCCAGAGTTCTGAGGATTTGTTTGTATATGCGTGTTTGGTCAAACCCTGCCTTCCCAGAAATGTTCTGCATTGGTGTTATTGAATGTCAAGATTTTTTTTAGACTACATGTGGCTTCGGAGGTTAACTGTATAGTTCAAAATGTCTTATGTTTTTATTTTTACACTTTATTAGTTCCAACATCCTCTGGTTATGTACAAATCTCTGCTATGTTGCAAAAGAAGAGTTTCAGCTTTGTTTTACCTTCAGCTCGACACCAGTGATATGGTAGTAAAATAAAGTCCATCTCCATTTTTTTCTCTTAAGCAGAGAAAAAAACAGCCTCTAATATGAACATAATTATATGTGCAGAATAGTATGGACATTCATGCATTGTTGCCCTACGTGTCTGGTCCATATTATACACTGACAATTTATTCTAAACATAAACACAGTCAACCAGTCTAGACATTCCAGATAGAAATACACTCAACATACAGAGCAAGAGAGAGCGGCAGGAAGTCAACTATTTCAGAGAAACCAGGAACAATGCATTTTTTTCTCAAACTATACCAGCCATCGCCATGTATATGTATGTATGTATCTTTACACGCACCATAAAGTCATGCATACACCTCATCTCATATATCGTGGTAATATGTGGAAAGGATATGTTTTACCAGTGCAGCGTACTACACCAGGATTCCCTAATCATCATATTCCCTACTCATCTCTCTGCTGCCCAAACATGAGATAAGCACTGGAGCTCCTCGACTTCTTGGTACTCTGTCCTCATTTTTCATCCTTGGGTCCAAGTATCTCATCTTACATGTGAAGTGCTAATGCTGTCTTGATTTCAACTCGAAACTCAGAATTTCCGGCTCGTAAATTTCCTGCCTGTTACAATTTTTGTGTCCACAGTATGAACTCCGGAAAAATGATGCCAACAAGAAGAAGCTTCTGTATTTTCCTCCTTTATCCAGAAGAATTTGCTTAAGTTGTAAATAAACACTCTTGTGCTGATGCAGTTCTTACTGTAAACAACAAAAGCAATTTGTTTCCCGCCATATTTGCGGGCTCTGACATCACTTGAACTGAACCCAGGGGTCTGAAATGATACGTGAATTTCCAACTTGTAATTCCAAGTTGGATCCGTTCAGTTTATTTTTTCACAAGCAGGAGCTCTGAGTTGAAATAAATACAGCATAAGACATGAGACGAGGACACAAGTGAGGGAATTGTGGATGTGTGGTGTGTGTATGTGTGTGTGTGTGTGTGTTTGGGTATGTGAGTGTGCAAGTGACTGTGCATGCAGAAGAGCTCAGAGGCCAGACTCCATACAAAATAAAACAAACAGTAGATGTAGTATTTTACTGTAACTGCTGACTCTCTGTACAAGAAAATAGTGACCAGTTCACCTCACAGGGTAACTGGCATGTGTGATTAACTTCAATAAATACACAGAACAGAACTTACATCCCGCTCTGCCTTTGTTCTTTTCTAGGAAAATATGGGACTCCAAGGTTGCAGATCCTTCAACAAGGTACAAATGAGACTAGTATTAGTCAGCTTTGCAGACCATACTTTTCTCTCCTTAGTCATTTCATGTTTCTGACAATTCCTGGCAAACAGACCATCAAATTAATTAAATTTTCTGAAACAGTATATCACTAAAAACTCATTTCCACTTCTATCTAGACTGAGCGTGATGGCAAAGAAGAAGGGATTCTGGGTAGAGAAGGTGCACTGCCTGGGCACCGAGAACAGTCTGTCAGAGTGCCACGCTCAGCTGTCAATCCCTCGTAGCCCCTCCCCCTGTAAGAATGGGAGACATGCGGTGGCCAAGTGTGTACCAGGACCTCAGTTTTCTCGCATTTCCTCGGGAAGACCCCAGGCTCCTTATCCTGTTGTGGTAAGATTAACAAACTTTTGCCTGCATTAGCATGACAGTATGTGCATGCACAAACACATAAGCTGAGCTGGTCTCCTTGCTCCCTTGTGCAGCCTGTGCGTCTGAAGGCGGGCCCCAGACTGGGCGAGGGCCGTGTGGAGGTGCTCCGAGAGGGCAAGTGGGGAACAATCGTGGACCACCAGTGGGACCTGCCAGCTGCCAGCGTGGTGTGCAGGGAGCTTGGCTTCGGTACTGCCAAGGATGCCCTTATGGGAGCCTATATGGGACAAGGTAAGGGTAATGGGCCCTGCTGCTGCTCAAAGTAAAGGATTTCAGACTACTACTCAGACTTTGACACGGACCCTTATTCTAGATCCAGCCAGTCTGAGTTTGAATTAGTCTAGCCAGTCTGAGTTTGTGATATGGGTGTTTGAGTGTGTTTAACATGCTTCATGGCATTCCAGGGAAGGGAGGGGTGCTTCTCCAGTCTTGTGCTTATCTAAGAGTCTGCACTCGTCTGCCACTGAATGGTCTGAGGATGTTTGTGTGCGTGTATGCCTGTGTACATGTGCGTGTGTGTGTGTGTGTGTGTTAACCTGTGACACTGCAAATGCTTTGATCACCAAATCTCCAGCTGTGATAGCCCCACACCAAGCCCACCAGCTGGCCAAACAACACACAAACACACACTCACACACATAATACCATAAGCTGTGGTGGTTTACACTGGCATTTGCCTACTCAAGCCACAGACATAATCTAACAAACTACCAGCAAGCTTTTTCATCCACTAGCTGTGAGCGCTGTTCCCCTTTTTTCCTCAGTTTTTGAATTCACACACAGGCTCAGTCAGTCTCCAGCTGTGTCAGTGGAGTCCCCACCCTTAGGAGACGTGAGAACAGCTTCCCTGCGTCTGGGACTGAGGTGTAGTCTCTAATCATGCTGATCAAGATGAAATATGGGATGACAGCTTGCTGGTTTAGCTGTGCAGCTGATCGGACAGAGGATATTTTTGTCTGCGTTGGATTTGTCCCTTTTACCTTTAAAGCCCCTTAAATGGGGCTTTCTGATGACATTTATACTTCTTTGCTTTTTGATGGGTCTAGCAGAGCTAAAATCTGGTCCAGTTGGCTCATTTTAAGGAACTCTGGGATATTACACCTTCCAGTATGTTTCATACGTTTTTGTCGTCTGGTCATAATCAGCACCTTTATTTGTCAGGACAGGGTTCAGGTTTGTCCACAGGGTCCAGTTGTCTGAAGCAGAGGTGTTATAATTGTCAGGGAGGGGCTGAAAAGCTTTTAATTTTCAACCCAAAATAAGCTCACATTTCCTCTTGTCCACCCACAAGGTTGCAAATGTGTACGTGCGCATGTGTGTGCATATGCCAGCACGTATATTTTCTGTGGATTTGTGTGTATGTAATGAATTCAGTCGGAGTTATAACATTATTTTGTGGCTGTGCAGCTGTAGGCTGGTTTGACAAATGGCAGGTTTACTCTCTCCTACTTTTACCTCATATTACCCCAGTCTCCCTTCTGGGAAATGCAGGTTTCTTCCACTGTGTTTCTTGAGCTGGAGATTCACTCGTTCATACACATTCACAAACACACGCATTTGCGCACATAAAACTTTTGTAATGGCTGTCCTGCTGCTGTCATAGCAGGGTCAGTGGACATCAAAGACACCTCACAGCCCCCCCTCTATAACAAGCTGCCTTTTAGACATTTTACTGTCACATATAATTTTCCATGTGCCGTGGAAGCCACATAAACATAGCCCTATATGGTGTCGGAAAAGCCCAAAATTAGAGTCTCGATGTTAGAATGAAGCCTTGTTGAGAAAGAACAAACCAAAAAAAAAAAAATTGAATTAGTTTATTTATTTTTATTTAATTTCATTTTATGTCAAAAAGCATTTATGGGGTAAGAAATCACTTACTTTGTCACCTATACATCTCACGCATTTGGTCGCCCATGTCTTTTGTCCTCATTGCCATGTTAGAAAAAAACATTCCTCATAACTTCAAATCTCTCATCCAATCAGACATCTGTATCTACATGACCTCAAACGAAAGGATTTGCATGTGTATGACGGCCCTGTGTGATAGAGGTTGTGGCTGACTGGCGATCAGAGGGGTGGGAGGTTGGCAGACAGTCTGCCAGCCAAAGGTCCTGGCTATGAATACAATCCGTCCCATCTCGCGTACACAGATTTGTTTGAACGCTTGCCTGCACAGATGCGCCCGCCCGAAAATGTGGTGCGCACGCACGCACACACATTCTCTCTCTCTCTCTCTCTCACACACACACATCTTTTTACTAGTTCACCAGCCCTAAAAGCATGTTGACTAAGGAAACATGACAATGATGCCAGTTGGCCTCCATCCCCTAAGTGTCCACAGGCAGGCAGTGCTATTCACAAACTATGTGATTTTACCACTTAGACTTGGCTGAGGAGCGGGACCAATCTGATGACAGCAAGTAGCTCATAGTTTGAATTAGAGACGTTCCATGGAAAGAAAAACACTACAAACACTACATTAATGTGCCTAAAATGGAGGCTAATTTCAGAGAGGAAAAGGACAGGGTTTCCCTTCTCACCACTAACCAACTATTTGTGCTATTCTCAACAAGTATGCGACCAAACTTACCCTATTTCCATCTCTTAAAGTCCATTTTCTAATCTCTGCAATTGATATGCGGCATCTGTCAGATCTAATTATAAGATGACATATTACTCGACCTGCTTCTTGTAAATACTCAGTTTAAGACCTTATTTACATTATGCTTCATTCTGTCATAACCATATCTGCTGTCCACCTTAGAAATTTCAACATTATCACCAGTACATTGAAGATAGCGAGAGAGAAAGTGAAGAACACAGTCTAAGCTCAGTCTAGACTCCACCCTATCTGCCACACATCTAACTCCCATCATCATCACATTCATCATCACAATCAGTGAGGTAAATTACAGGGACAATGTCGGTGTTTCTATTTCCTCTCTTGACCAATGCTGGTATATTTCTGCCTCACTGTGTAATTTTAACTGTGAGCTACACATATACTTGTGCATATATAAGAGGTTAAAACACCCTCAATGCTTACGAAGTTTGTGTTACCAGTTTCTTGGAATTGATTTCAGACACACCTTAAGTTCCTGAAACTGAGGTCTAAGTCCAGTATGTCACTGTTAATTTTGAGGATCTCTCATGTCATGTGGCCCCCTTGTTTGTGCTGATAACTCAGTGGGAGTTGAGATGTAGCCCGTGGTCGTTACCATATAGATAGGGGTGGAAGTGGTTTTGTGTGCTTTTTTCATATGAGTGAGCATGAACCCACGAATTGTGACCAGTTTGGAACCAGGCCTGCAATCTACCAAAACCAACACAGAGACAGGCCACGTTAGGCCACAATCTATTCCCTGCCATATCGACCATCTTCCTTTTCTCCCTTTCTTTTTCTGTTTCTCTCTATGTTTTTGTGGTTTTTGTTGTACAAGTGCTTATTTTGATGGTAGATCATTTCCAAGCTTACAATTTGTGTCTTTGTTTTAGGAAAACACTGACACCGTATTTTCCCCTGTGTTTTGATATACTGTCACCATATGTTTGTTTCACATTTTAGTTGTTATTTTTTTCACCATCTTCTGTTTTTTTTGTCCCATCTTAAGCGCCAAGTGAATAAGCCAGTACAAGATTTGTTATTTTGTTGACATAGATTTGGCCTCGCTTTCTTGTGAGGTTTACTTACTTTTCTGTTTTGCTCACCCAGGGTGATGGACTACCCACAATGTTGTTGTTGTGCTGAAAGCAACAGAACGATGGTAATGAGGTGTGACAGATCGTTGGAGTACAGCGTTTGCGGGACTGCTGCTTGGCTGGCAGGAGTCTTTTGCCCTGACAGATAGAAACCCTTTATTGTTGATTTGATGCAGAAGTGGGGAAAGCATGCATTATTCACCTGAAACACATGCACAGTTTATCTGCCAAAAGTTCATATTTGTTTGTGTATGTGTTTCTATGTGTGATGAAGTCTGTTTGGTGTGATTGCGTGATGATGGCATCATGTCTAGGTCAGGCGACCCCATGCAGGACACAGAACATAATACCCTGCAATTGTGTTGCTGCTCTTTGTTCCTTCTTTAATTCCCTTGCCACACTCTTTAATGCTACTCTCTCACCTCCTTGTCCCTCTCCAGGCACAGGGCCTATCCATATGAACAATGTCCAGTGTACGGGGACAGAGCGCTCCATCCTAGATTGCAGCTTCCAGGAAGTCCCACTGTGGACATTCAAACACAGCCAGGATGCATCAGTGCGCTGTAATGTCCCCAAGACGGGCATTGAGAACACGGTATGAAAACAATAACAGCAAGAGACATTTATATCTGTTTCCATTGACAATCCATTATTCATGCGTCCATTGAATGTAATTGATTTTCAGGTGAGGTTGGTTGGTGGCAGAATGCCAGGAGAGGGCCGTGTGGAGGTCTTGATGGAGATGGGGGGCCATAAGCGCTGGGGCTCTGTCTGCAGTGAGAACTGGGGCATCAATGAGGCTATGGTGGTGTGCAGACAGCTGGGCCTGGGCTTTGCTGCCAGTGCTCATGAGGTAATGACGCAACGTGGTCCCTTTTTTATTATTATTTTTTGGGGAGCATTTGTGCTTTATTTGACAGTAGAGAAACAGGAAGGACGGGGAGAGAGGATGGGGATATTATGCAGCAAAGGGCGCAGGTCAGAATTGAACCTGTGCTGCCACTTTAATGATACACAGTATGCACTCTAAATGGTGAGCCACCAGGGCACGCCCCTTCGATATGGTCCCTTATTGACAAGGCAGCAGCAAATGCAGTCCCCCTCTGGGTCAATCAGTAACAAATATGTTAGCTTGTTTTGACTGCTACACAGAATTCCCCTAAGTGTTGTCAAAATCAGATCTCTGGAGGCTGACATGTTGGGCATGAACAAGTGTACCACTCCCTGTCTAAGCCAATCAGTGTATCTTTGAAAATGCCATAATGTAGTGGTGAGACCTTTCATTCCCTCAAGTTTTATCAAAATCTGATCAGCAGTTGCCTGTTGAAGCGACTGAACGAACATTGAACGAATGACATTGTTGAAAATATCATGTGGCCACAAAAATTGTGATATCTGTTATTATCGGATTTTGGCCCAAGCCTAATTAAGACTGATTTCTAGTGCTTCCCCTGAATCCATCATGATGGACAGTGAACTCCTATTCATTGAACAAAAGCCTGACCAGCTCTCTATGCCCTGTGCCCCAATCCCCACCCTTCTGCAGGAGACCTGGTACTGGACTAGCAGCCCAAATGCAGGTGAAGTGATTCTCAGTGGAACCCACTGCGTTGGCACAGAACTGTCGATCCAACAGTGCCGCCGTAACAACCACGTTCACTGCCCTCGAGGAGGTGGAGCTAAAGCCGCCGGGGTCACCTGTTCAGAAAGTAAGCCATGCCATCTTAAATTTCTGCCTTCCCTTATGTGGACCCCCTGGGTATAAAGCTGCTTGAATCTCACCCTCTCACTCCTTACCTGCTCCAGCGGCCCCTGACCTGGTTCTGGACGCGCAGCTGGTCCAGGAGACGGCCTATCTGGAAGACCGACCTCTCCACTTGCTGACTTGTGCCAACGAGGAGAACTGTCTGTCCTCCTCTGCTGCCAGGATGAACTGGCCCTACGGACACCGCCGACTGCTGCGCTTCTCCTCCCGCATCATGAACCTGGGCCGGTCTGATTTCAGGCCCAAAGCCACCAGGGAGAGCTGGACCTGGCACCAGTGTCACAGGTACAGCATCCAACGGGGGGTTATGGAAGTTTTAGATTGCTTAGGTAGATGGATAGTTGGCAGTGGAATAGGTTACATATGTTATTCCACAAATTTCAAGGGTGTTGCGGTTGCACTTGTGGTCATTATAAGTGTTTTTAGAGGAAGCTGTGGTTTGGATTGTTCTCATTACAGGTGAATGGTTGTGTGGTTTCTAAAGGGGCATGGGGCTGCCAAGAATATTTTCACAAACACCTGTGACTTACACAAAACTTTATTGTGCCTGCATTAATGACACAAGCGCCTCCATGTCGGATAATTCAAGTTATATTTAATTGAGTTGAATTACTGCCAGGTAAGAAAACATGTAGAAGCGTGATCTGTACCCCGCTGAAGCACATGTGGTTTGACGAGGGGTCCACGGGTAACATTCAACACAGGCTAACACACAAGAGCCTTTGTCAGTCAGTGGGCCTGAGCAGCATTTAGTCCGTTAGTCTGACATAGATGACATATTGTCCTCAGGTCTACTCTTAACGCATTCCATTCTGCATCTCAGAAACGCTCCGCTCAGGTCAGCGACTTTCTTGTCAGATGACGAGAGCACTTTCAGGCCTGTCGTCACGAGAGAAGAAGGGGCCATTTGACGCCTACAGTGTTGGCTGTGTGAGATGTGTCCCAGTAAGTTATGGGTGGTCCGAAACGGTGTTGTCATCTCTCCAGATTCATTAGCTGCCCGCATCACGTGTCTGTGGAAATGACGGCCGAGCCGGGACGGCTGCCACAGGCTGGGTGTTGTACAAAGGACAGGGTAGGCCCCGGTTAGGTCCGCCTCTGCTAATCTCTTACAACAACACATCAGAGCTATGGATGTGTGTGTTTCAAAGCCCTCCATTCACTCAGAATGGGTAAACAGCGCAACCTAGCAGGCACTAAAACAAGCTTCTGTGAGAGGTGTTACCGTGACACCCACGCTCGTGTTCTAGAACTGAGGTCATTAGGCGACGAGCCATAGGGAGCTAGTGTTCC
Organism: Neoniphon sammara; assembly: GCA_900302535.1. Taxonomy (NCBI): domain Eukaryota; kingdom Metazoa; phylum Chordata; class Actinopteri; order Holocentriformes; family Holocentridae; genus Neoniphon; species Neoniphon sammara. The sequence continues at coordinate 13,562 of OMKZ01050515.1, read as the reverse complement.
GTAAGTGTAAATGCACATACATACACACATATAAATATACATACACATACACACGCTCACCTGGCTTTCCCCTGTGTTGTCCCAGGCACTACCACAGCATTGAGGTGTTCACACATTACGACCTGCTGACTCTGAATGGCACCAGGGTGGCAGAGGGACACAAGGCCAGTTTCTGTCTGGAAGACACGTACTGCCCTGAAGGTAATGTTCACCACCATTCATTCATTCATTAAACTCTCTCCCCAACAGTGATGGGAAATAATACTAATTTTTCAGCTAAAACTTCTCATACTTTTACTTTGTGGTTAATGTAGTAGATCACTGCTGAAGTTGTTTGTTCACTCTCCATTTATTTGTTATGTTATGGATAGAATATTTAATACGATTGATGTACAGTTTAGGAAGCTAAGGGCTCTTAACAATAAGGAGAAAATATTAAGCAATAAGTTAGCTTTGATGATGTGATTGATGTTAAGTCTGTGTGTGTTAGGTCTGCAGAAGCGTTTCTCCTGCTACAATATGGGTGACCAGGGCATCTCTGTGGGCTGCTGGGATACCTATCGCCATGACATCGACTGTCAGTGGGTAGACGTGACAGATGTCCGGCCAGGAGACTACATCTTCCAGGTCAGAAGTTATTTCATGTCTTTCACTCCTCCTCTCCTGCTGATGCTGTATATTTCAAACATTTTTTTAAGTTACAGATATATTTCATGAAAGGTCAGTAACTTTGTGCTGTCTGCCACAGTGTTCTCTGTCCCCTGGCACTCCAGTACAATGGAGTTGGATTGGTATTTCTTTGTGGAGCACAAACTGTCAAAAATGTGCATGCAAAACACTTAAAAGCATTAGGTCTTTCCACAAACACTGACACAGATACCTGAGATAATCCACAGCCCTCGAGGGTGAAGAATTACACTGGGAAATATTTTCTTCCAAAGAACACTGGCAACCTGTATCTGCCCGCCTACAATCAGTATGAATTAGAGGCCGACAGATACAGTTTTGAGCTCCACAAAACAATACTCATCAGGCCGCATTATACTGGAGTGCCAGAAGACAGGGAAGGTCACAGCAGACTGGAAATCTCACCAAATCACATAGAAACAATCTGGATTGATATATTGGCCCTAGGGGGAAGTGGAAAAATATCTTGCAATGTATTTTGGGCGAAATGTTCCTTTAACAATGAGAAGGGGATTCACAGGCTCTTAAATCAGAATCCCTTTTAGTGGTTGGGGTTTATTCAGTGTTTCAATGTATCTCAATAAAGCATCCAGACATCCACCTCACTCATCTCTCCCTGTCATTATGTTGACCCAGGTCAATTCGTCATATCATTGTGGGCACTAAAGTAGAACACATCAAGGCCTCCAGCCCCCATTATCCCTCATCTCCAATTCAGACTACTAATCCCTGCATGGTATGCAGCAGTTCTCAGATCTGAGCATGCTGCCAATTACCTCAAAGCCATGGGAGAGGGGTAACAGTGTAACCGGCTGTCTGATAATTACTGCAGTTACCTAATCCTTCTGAGAGGTTACACTCAATCTGGCCCTTAGTAATTACACCTCTCTATTTATCGTAGATGGTTTTATTTACCCATAATGGGCATAAGAGACGCACATACAGTTGCATGTGTATGCAAACTGGATGTATTTTCAGCATGTCAAGCGGGGCGTAATTATAAAGTGGCACCTTGCCACAGTTATGCACTGCGTGGAGGCGGGTGGGAGGAAAGAATGATAGGGGGAGTCAAGGGAGGAAGGAGAAAGAACTGAGAAAGATAAAAGAAAGAGAGATGGGAAGATCTACTGAAGGTCAGAAGGCCAGGGTCAATTGAGGAAAGCAAGACGAAGGACACATAGCGTACTTTACTTGGGAAGAACAGAGGAAAAGAGAGAGACAAGACTCACAGATAGCTAAGTAGAGAGTTAGTCACCAAGGTTGCAAAAGTGGAAAACACAAACAGCTTTTACAGCTCCCTCTCTCTTTCGCTCTGCTGTGTTCTTTCATTTATCTAGTAAAGTTGGAGATGATGCCCCGCTTTTCTCATCCTGGGCTTTACAGAGGGATCCAGAAAGCCTGCCCTTGAACCACCCAGAGCTAATGAAACACACCAATTACCCAAATTAACTATGGCCTCCCTTTAGTCAAACAGCACCTAGTCCCCCCTTCCATTAGGAACGGCTAATTTGCCACCAAGGAATTTCTCCTGCCCTGTTTTTATTTTTATAGCCACTTTTTCACTGAGTAACACATTCCACTACTGCACCGGCCCTCAGCAAAAGGCTCATACACTTAAGTCCAACACTGTAATTTACCCTGAAAAATAAAGAGACAGTTTTTGTGCATTCACTAAGTTTTTAAAAGTTTTCCTTTTTTTTAAATGTAGTTTGCCTTGATTCCCTCTGTAGCTGTTTGTAACCTGTACTTAAAGTGGGTGTAGCATTTTACAGAGCAGCTATTAGAGTAAATGGCTTCTCAGTATTATCACCAGACTGGATTAAGAGAATGGTTGTATCAGCAGTTATGGAGCTACGCTGCAAATAACAGACTATTAGTACAATGTATAGCAGCGCCCAGAATAGGACCAATTTCAGACACGCAAACATTCTTATGCATAACTACACTGTTGCATCAGACTTCAGTTTGGGGCCAATTCACCTCTTATTATTGCATACCTGCATTTGTGCAAGGAGACTGAATCACTCTGTTGCCAGAGCTGGGGGCTACACTGTGGTGCAGCTGCATGCAGTGCACCCCAGCTATAAAATTGCATCACCCTTCTGCAGAAAGTCATCACGTTCTGCGTGGGCGACATTGTCTTTGTTACATTACACAAGTTTCCATGCAAGTTATAAAACGCTTTACGATGGGTTTTCCTTAAAGATCTAGCAGGGTGTTTTTTTGTGCCGTGTGTTACAGTAGTAAAAGCAAATGTTATACCACAGCATGTTATACAGCATGTCCATATGCCTTAACTGTAGATGAGTCCTACTGTACCAAATGAATGTCATTCCAATGTAAAGTCCATAAGTAATAACAGTGTATTTATCTTTCCGAAAAAAAGTACTATATGGAAAAGTCATCCAGCTTTTTATGGATGTGAATGGGATGGACTATAAAAACAATACCAGCCACGAGTGCCTTTTAATAACAGGCCCTCTTACAATTTTACATCCAAGTGCTCTTTATTTCAAATGGCTTTCTCAGTGTGTGGACAGGGGAGTACACAGTCTTATTCGTTGTTTGACCATGCGCTTGGCCAGCTCGAGATATTGGATGGAGGAGAACAGTGAAGTGATAAACTCCCTCTGTTTTCTAATAAATGTGTCTGTGGTTATGATGAAGCAAGTAGCTGCAAGTCAGAAGGGTCATACACCTCCACTGTTGTGATAATGAACCATAAAGGGTCAATAGAGGTCATATATGGTTGTCTGTCATTACAGGTGGAAGTTAATCCCGCACTGGACATGGCTGAGTCCGACTTCATGAACAACGTCATGAGATGTCGGTGCAAGTACGACGGCCACAGAGCTTACATGTATGGATGTCACGCAGGTGAGGACAAGAAACACACTTTCCCTGTGTCCTTCCTCTAACTCAACACTTTCATTTTTCCCAGGAGCCTTCCTTTATTTTTTTAACACTTTCTCCCACCCTGCAGATAAGATTGAGAGACAGTCTTCACACATTAGGCTTAATTTTTCTCGCAATACCTGGCAACCTGTGTCAAACGGCGTCTTCAAAAATGACTCCACACAAACAGGCTGGTCCACACTGAAAACGGATGAGACACATTGTAGATTTGAAATGTTGTGCTTTTCTTTCCCAGTTTTTGGCATTTTTAATATACATGTTGGTATTAGCTGGCTATGACTTTGACACAAAGTAAATATATGAGAAAATTCATGTTGGCTTTCTCATACACACTTTTTCTACAAGTCTTTTCACTTGATGTGAAGGCTAAGATATGTTTTGTAAAGTGAGATGTTGAATTTTTGTACATTTTGTCATAGCCTCATGGTATGTTTTTTTGGTTTTATTTACTGTGAACTACCATAGACTTATATAAATGATTTTACATTTTTGCATCTTTTTCAATGTAGGATTATATGGAGGCAGGGGCGATTGAGGATAGACAATTTGCTAACCTCCCAAGAAAATCTCTGTTTTTTCAGTGTAATGTTGACAGATATGCACTTTGTTGCTCCCTCTGGTTGTCTGACAGTGTGTTCTGATCTTTTCTTCAAAGGAGACGCATACAGTGCAGAGATTGAAGATCTGTTCGAGCACCAGAGGCAGATCACCAATAACTTTCTGTAGCCAACCCCAGGGCTCAGTTTGAAGGCTTCCCAGTGGAGCCCAGAGACTGCTCAGGGTGGGCTGTGAGGACCTCAGGACCTCAGGGCCCGCAATACCAGAGAACACGCAAAATGGCACCCGTCCATCTCCTTGGCAGATGTGGATTACATAATCATCATCAGTGCATCACATCACAGCAGAAAACATTGCAGAGACTCCAAACTCAGCTCGAACAGCCACTGACAACAAGAGTGGAACAGGTGCCATATAGCCTCGACACATTTTCACTCCAATTAAGTAAGAAGAAATTGGATATTGATTCAAACTTTACTGTTTTCTGTGAATGTGGACTACTAGTAATTTAACTTAGCTATTCAAAATGTACATGTATGAATGGCCTTAATGTCACTATAGCTAATCTGTAACAAAGATTAAGGAAACCCTGATGATGTTGGGAAAACTCCTTCCCATGCTACAAATAGAGAATACTAGAACAAAACCTGAGAAAGAGAGAAAAAAATATTTTGAGTTTGATCATATTCTATAGTAAAAAAAAAAAATTATTTGGTCTAATGCACAAATGACTTAGGGTACTATATTTCGCTCTGTCTTTTATTGGTATTATTCTACCCAGGTTCTTTACCTACTGGATCATGTATAGCTGTTGACTATTATCTTATTTCAATATTGGTGCTCCTAAATGATACTGTATGTTGTTATATTAACCTCACTCCATTTCAGGTGAACAGTGTTGTACAATGCATTTTCTGATAGTTTTTACAATTCCTAGGTATTTTATTTTTGCTTCGGTGTTGTGTTAACAAATTGTTGTTAAATACAAACGTGTTCAGCCAGCTTAGTTTTGCTTCGCATCAAGACTTGATGTTAGAAGAGCTCAAAAGATTTTTATGGAACGAAGCACTTTATCTTTTGAAAATCAGTATTTTAATTACCCCGACCCAACCCCTCCCTCCCCTTTTTTTTAATTAGCCATCGCATTGACTCTGTAGGATGTCATATTTTATCCACAAAAAACAACTTTTATTTCGTTTTGCATTTTAACAAGTGAACTCTAAAACTTGTGTTGTTTACTTTTCATATACGATGTACTATTTATGCTGTAACTTTATTTATTCATCGGTTTCACACGTAAACAGCATGCTCAGTAAAGAGCTTGTTAGCTAGCTTGTAACTTCAAGTGATTTGAATATACTTTGACATGTTATTTTTTTTTTACCTTTTCGAAAAAGACTTAACCTGGGAGAAAGCATGATTTTATGGTTACAGGGTGTACATATTAGAAAAGGTCAAAATTCCCACAGTGCAACTGAATAATTGTTGATTTACCTTAGGTATGAAAGCAGCTGTAACTGGAGTTTCTCTCTTTCTCTCTGAAAAAAAGCCCACAGTATTGTGGTAGGCAGAGCATATAAAAACCCTTTTAATTACTTCTGTTTGGGTTAGACTGAGGGTTACAGTTAAGGTTACGGCTATAGAATGAGCTGCATAAAGAAACACTATGGAACAGAATATGGGATCACAGGAAGAGGGAGCACTGACATTTCTATCTTTACACAAGCAAAGAGAGAGATGAATAGTTTCTGGGAGATTTAGAGATGGAGAGAGAGAGTGGGACAGGAGCAGAGAGAGACTAGAAAAGAAGGACGGAGCAAATCAGAAAGACAGGAAAGGAGAGAGGATGGAGAAATCTTAATGCAGACGTGCACGGATCCACAGTTTTTACTACCAAAGCTGCTTTCCTGTAGGCAGGAGACCACAAGCCTGCATTTTCAGCTCCCAAAGAGAACAACATGTTTGTCTGGGAGAAACATAAATGATAAAATAGATTCATGCTTCAGCAGAGTAAACAGCGGCCTTGTTTTCGTTAACTGGTTTGCTTGAAATGGACTGTGCCCATCCACATCTTTGCTGAATCAGCACCCCTTCAATACAGTCACCAAACAATGATGTAATATCTTCCTTACAGCATGGACCTACAAACTGTCTAATCATGCTCTTTTGCTCCATTAGTGCCTTTGATATTTTTGACTAATTGTCCTTTGTGGCTAAACCTGTTAAGATGGTTTTGTAATGGAGAGTTTCCAGGTTGCTGTGGCCAAGTCACTCATAAAGACAAGAGTCGACTTAATGAATTCATTTAGCACATTTTCTTTCCTTATTCCTGGGCCCTTGGGATTTGCACCCCGTTGAGGAGCGCTACAAACCATTGTAGCTTTTTGGGAATCGGCTTTTATATTCAAAGTACACCTACATTTCTTGGCATAAAAGACTGGCATGTCCCATCAGTCCCATTACCAATTGAAGTTTCAGATAAAATGTTACTAGATAGACCTAGAAGTTTAAATTGAGTGTTGATGACACACTTTTCTATTGTTTTGTGCTTGTGTACAGTTGCTATTGACATATTAACATGGTCTGTTCTATGTTATTTAATTTTGTGTCATTCCATAGCTTAAGTAACTCATATACTTTGGTTCATAATCACCACACTCATAATATCTCATTACTGTATGTGTATCCATGCTGTAGAAATATAGCATTGGGGTCTTTCTACATGGCCAGTTAGTTGACCAGTTATCCTGTTATAACCTACATTGTATGTTTATTTAAGCTGAGAGTGTGAGCTACATGGTGCGTACCTACAGTCATATTCATAAAAAAAAAAAAAGCTGTGCTCTCAGGGACTTTGACCTCATCTAAAACAAAAAATTTCATGTGCTGTGATTTGGCTAACTTTTATCTGTGATGCATCTATGCCGACAATGGATGAACTGATCGTTTGTCAACAGTTTTAGCAAAGTAATCTCGTGTATTCTTGCTGATCAAAAAATTTTACAAACTGTGCGGCATTTTGCTTTGGCAATAATATGGATAACTGTGGATAGATACTGGCTGAGTTGGAGGCAAAGTTCAGCTGAAGAACAAATCACAATCCATTCATTCATCATTACTGTGAATCAATAAAACTTCTTCACACACAAACCTATCCTCTGACTCCTGAGTCTTTTTTGTTCTGATTGCATGACCCTGCAGGATATTTCTTGATGAGAAAGTGGCTCAAATGAACCCAGAGCGTGTTTTCTCTGTGCCAAGAAGGCAACAGAGGCTGTAGTATGTGAAGCTTTTTCCTTGCACCTGCTCCAATACATTTGAGACAAGCAATCTTGTGGGAGGATCGTATCTGCTCTAACTTGTCAGTCAGGGAATTGGGGTTTCAGAGGTGTAGAGGCTGGTGAGATACTGGCACTTTATTTTAGGAGGTTTCTTCTAAAATGACCACGTAGTCCAAAGAAAACCCTTTCAAGTTGTTAGCTTTTCTGTGACTTAATCATATGCAAATACTGCTACAAATACCCATGGGAAGTGAGAAATTAGAGACTATTTCAGTAACAAAAATACACAAAAGGGTCCAGGAATTAATGACTAAATTCAAACATATCAAATCTGGTACGAGTGGGTGGAGTAATCAGCTATGTCTGGAAGGAAAATTTGCTCTCAACAAAAGTCCGATTTGATCACAGCTGACGCGTCCACCCAGTAAGAAAACAGTGAAGTGAGCTGTGAAGTGGTCACTCAGAAGAAAACACAAGTCAATACTGAGATGAAACAGCTGCTGGGCAAACAGGAAAAGGGATACTTGAAAGCAGAGCACCTGGGTCAGTGGAGTGCACTCGCACGTACCCACACATATTGAACATCCTTTCATGCCCTGGCTTGCATCCACAAATATCAGCACACTGGAGTCCTATAAACATACATGCAATTACATTATATATGCAAGTGCTGCGTGCACTGCAACAATGTCCAGCAAGTTGTTTAGTCTCATACTCCATATTGAAGTCTGTTTTTTATCAAAACATATAAAATGCAAGTAGGGTGAGAAAATTCCACTTGCTGAATTGCTGTTTCAGTGCAACAGTTGGAAGTGTCAGTATCTTGTAACAAGTCAAAAAGAGGCAGAGAACTACACCAGCGTAATGAATCCACTGTTCTGAAAAAATTTGAAAACAATTATAAGTATCTCAACCCAATGTCTAGAAGTTTCGTTTTTTTAAGGGAAATATGAATTTAAGACAAAATCACTCGTTAAGATGGATCTTCAACAAAGTGCTAAGGAAGTCACAAGAATCGATAGGTAACAAGTCAATGGCAAAATTTTGAAAACGATACCACTTTATAGTATTGGTACTATTGACGCAGCTAGATACCTGACTCAGTAACTTAGTGTTCTTATTCTAATATAGCCTACATGTTTCTCATGGTGCTTTGAATCAAAATGAGATCACATAATCACACCGTTGTATTTGTTGTTACAGGAGCACATTTCATTCAGCTCCTCTCATCTCAAACAAATATTTTGTTGGGCTGCTTTGTTTCCTACTTGAAGGCTTCAGGCCAATGATGCACATGTAACTCACGGTTTTTATTCTAATGTAGCCTGTATGTTTAAATATTTGAAACATGTATGGTTTCTGTGCACTTATTAATGTTTATACAGAGATTGTAAATGAAGGAGTGTGTGCTAGATGGGATTTCTGTTTTTGTTGTGGCGTTGAGCCAAACATCGAGAATCGTGCCGTTTCACTGGCATTGGTGTCAACGACCAAAATTCCGGCATTGTTACATCCCTAAATCCCTGCCTGTTTGTGACATCCCAAACAGGCACAACACAACCCAAGCCAATAAAGATGAGCTTATAAAGCTAAATCACAACAGGAGAGAGAGAAAGCAATATGAGGAGAAAAAGCAAGCTTAGAAAAAAATAAGCAAGCTGCATATATAAATACTTAGCCACCCTGTTCTCATTTTATCCTTACAGACCCACTTCCTGTTTGCAGCACGTGTTTTTATTCGGGAGGCCCCATGCCACCCCACCCTGGCCCAGAGGGGACCACAGACAGCTCCACAATGGAGACTGTGTGTGCTCTCTGAATGACAGACCTGTCCCTACAAGCTACAAGGAACCCCCACTGTGTCACACACACACGCACACACACACACACTCACACACACATACACACACGTGAGACTGGACTGGATAACAGGTTTTGCCGACATCTCTTTTGGAGGCAACGTTCCATGGTTTATTGTGTAGAGAGAGATGAAGGAGGGATTGTGATCAAACTCAAGATTACAGAGTAAGTGATGATAACAGAAACAGCTGGGTCGGCTCTCACTTTTTTTTTTCTTTATGCTGCTTTTATGATAAGGCACCTTTTATCACACATAGCATACTGAGGTCCTCTGCTATGTAGTGAACAAGCTGACAGGAATGCTCATTAGCATCCATGTTCATCCGTCAGCCCATCCATCAATGTGTGTGTGTGTGTGTGTGTGTGTGTGTGTGTGTGTGTGTGTGTTTACACATGTGTTCATGGTAAAGAGGGAGAACACCTGACATATGGACAAATCAGGTCCGAACCCATGAGCTGGGCTTGTTAGCATTTACTGATAAGGATTTCTTATTAAGGACTCACTCAGCTAAATAATGACCATATTTGCATAATTTTCCCATCCTGTTGAGAGAAAAAAACATTATGAGACACATTCAATTTCCATCTCAGGCCCAGGCCCAAGTCCATTTCAGAGTGAATCATTATATGATATAGTGACTTATGTGTTTATAGAGAAGCAAAGAAAATGTGTTACAAATGAATGGTAGTCTTTCTATCTATATTACTTGCTTGTTTGTATAATTTTATGTACTAAATCTGTGCGTGCATCTAGCGTAATCTGTGCACATATGTGTGTGTATATATGTGTGCATTTGTGCTCTCCTCAATGAGATTTACTGCAAACAGCCCTGTGAGAGAGTACACATGCTCTGCCCAGTCTCAGCACTGCACCCTGACAATTACTGCTATATATACCTCTCCAAATGAGAGCCATGAACCGGCGTGATTATAGGGTGGAGCAGTAGCAAAGAAGAGGGAGAGATGGGGGGAAAGGAGAGGTGAGCTGAGGCAGAAGGGGAGAGAGAGTGAGAGAGAAAGAGAGAGAGTACTGGGGGATATACAAGGGGTAGCGTCAGAGGAGCTTCAGTATAGTTATTGCATATTGTTCCATTCACATTCCACATAGATCATATTTTATATGACAGCCTCCAATTTAGTCTGAATTGCTTCAAAATAGTGAACTTGGGGAGATGGGATTGGAAGGATGAGAGGCAATGTGGGAGTTGAGCAGCATCATCGTGACTTTTTTTCTATGTGAAAAAAAGTCAAGATGATGACTTCTTGTCCATATGTTTCCACTCAAAAGAGGTTTAGCCAACCCCCCCTCACGCTCCATTTTCTATAAATTGCATGGCAGCAAAGCTATAAAAGTATAAGAAGGCTGTACATGACTCACATTAAGTAAAGAAGTGCTGCCCTCTTCTGGAAGTGAGTGGAGCAGTACAGATGGAGAATGGATGGGGGCAGAATGAGAATATATTTAGCAAGAGTGAGAAGGATAGCATTTTTCTCATCAAAAGTGTAGTATAAGATTTATAAGCCTGAGCATTACAGATTGTATAGACTGTCCTCATTCGTACTGGAGAAGAAGAAGTTGAGATAACAGTGAGAGCAGAGACAGATGACGGGTAGTCGTAGTGGGTGAAAGAAAGCTGAAGGCCTGACATGGACACAGACATTGGAAACGAGAATTATGTTTGACACAAACATCACTCACGGCAGGTGAAGAGACTTCCACGGGCTATCTGCAAACTGTACTCTCTCAGCACCCATTTTTCACTTTGCCTGTAGCTGTCTAACGCCAGGCCTGTCACTTCGGTTGAGTCACAGCCTGCTGTCAGTCAGAGGGCTGGCCTGAATGTGCAGTCAGCTCGATCCGACAGGCTGTCCAACTCAGTCTCTCCTGTCAGAGCTGAATATGCCTAAAGAGGTGCAGGAAAGATTTACAACGCAAAACCGCTATATATACATACAGAATGATGTATTGAATTGTAGGGTATAAAGGATGCGTGGCGTTACAGAGCTGAGACCCCAGTGACGACCCATCTACTTAACAGATCTGTCTACTTTATGGGGTCACAGAGTCTGTGGGTGAAGTGCAAAGTGTAGAGCAGAGAAATGGCTGTTCTTTTAACTCTCCCCCATGTGTGAAAGCCATCCCTGTGGGGGGAAAGCAGCAGGATCACATTAACTATGGACCGGTTTTCATCGTACAGAAACCCACGCTCCGCCTCACTCCAGCGGCTCGCATAATTGGAAGCATCTTGGCATGAAGATAGAGTCAAGGTGGCATATCAATGGGCGCGTACTCCAAGGGCATGCAGATAAGAGAAGGCTGCTTCTCTTAACAGGTCGTGTCCATGATAGGGTCACTGGCCCTACCTAAAAAGACAGCGGGCTGGGTGTTGACTCACATACAAATAGCTATAGCAGATCAGTGGTGTGCAGACACAACACAATTCACTCCCAGTGGCACTCATCCCTAACGCCAACAAGCAAACAGTTTTGTTACCGAGGCACGTTTCATTCTGTATGCATGTGTAGCAGCAGGAAGGTCTTTTGTGAATCCCTGGTGCCCTGATTAAAAAAACATGACCCAGTGCTCAGACTTTTGCACAGTTTGCAGACAACACACAGCAAAAAATCTCCATCTCAACAAGGAATTAAGTCTCATATTCTATGTTAAAATCTTGTTTCAATTTAAAATAAGTGATAAAATCTGGCAGTGGGACAAGATAATCCCACCTGTTTCCAATTTAATCTCTCTGGGAATATAAATATGATGAAATATATTAAGCCAAATGCAGAATAAGGCCCACTAGTATCAAGAAAATGGCATTTGATGCAAGAATATTCTGGAAACAAGTTGATAAGCATCGGAAAGTGGGATTATCTCATCCTATTGTCACATTTTAAAACCAGATTTTAACTCCTAATATGAGACGAAATGATTTGTTAAGATGGAGCTTTTTGCAGTACATGACTGAGAATCAACTTATTTGTGATCAGGTAACTTTATTGCTCATTATCGTTACATGACACCAATATTAAGTCTCTGGATCTGATATCGGTGTCAATGTACTCTACTGACTCAACCATGCACAGTGTGATTTCTCGAATGAGTTCCAGAGATTGTAATAAACACGGTCAGTTCCTCATTCTTCCACCCACTCCTTCCGTCTCAGCCAAGTATCCTCCATCACTCCACTTCTCCCCATCCTGCAACAGTATCTACTGAGCTCTACGCCACTCCAGAAGGGGGGAGGAGAGGAGGACTTCACCGCCTCCGCACAAATAAAACTGCGTGCCAAGCCGCATTAACCCTGCATCCTTATCGCCTTTTTGACTTGAGACATTTTATGAGCGGGAGCTGTCAGCCCCCTCAGACTCCAACTACAAGAGGAGGTGTGCTTCATGCCCTGCTGCATCACTGGCACCACTATTTATTAGACACCATTGTTATTTAACTGCATTTACAATAAGAAAGGTCACATTTAGGACTTTTCAGTTTATTACATTGCATTATATGATATGTATAATGCAGCTTCAGTGCAGTTCCCAGGTTAGGTGAAAACTGAGTGAGTTTGTGGTAAGGCCACACACACCACATATACACACACACATGGCTGGGTTGAATAAACAGCCAGTTGGGCCAGAGTATCTGCCACCACCGCACTCTGTCCTCTGCCAGCCTCTGCTTGTTGAAACACTGGACTGGACTGGCCCTCACTGTCAATAACTGGCTGAGTTGGACTAAAATAGGTATTTGCGCTTACTGTAGAGGACAAAATAACTCAATGCCGGAGCGTGACTCTGCATATTTTCATAAATAGCTAACGAAAAGTCTAAAATAGTATAAAAACATCTGATTTTGAACCAAATAGCTGGTGGCATGTTGTAAATTGGTCAGCATACTTTACTAAGGGAATTATTTCACGCTGTGAAATCTATGATATAAATATTCATTCCAGTATTTTTTGGTTTTCAGTATTCATATAGTGTTGCCTTATTCAGCTGTAGATATATTTATTTAGCAGTAGTGTTGCTCTAGCTTGCCCTCCACTACAGCATTAGGGCATGCAGTCTCATAAACATGCAGTGGCTTTGGCTCTTTATGAGTTCAATAGCAGTAACTTAATTCTGCTCCACTAATCATAATAATTACTGATATTACAGTAGCCTCACTAATTACTGTTGCGCAGTAGCTCCTATGGATGCTTAAACAAACAGATTTCAGATAAGTTTGGAAAGAAAACTAATTTATGGCTGCTGAGGGGA
>OMKZ01050514.1:0-28498 GCA_900302535.1 Neoniphon sammara | reverse complement strand
AAGGGGTGGGGGCGACTCCGCTGCCTTCACCCTCCAGGCCCTGCCTGCTGGTGGCCCTCAGGCCCCTTAACCTGGAGCAGGAGAGGCAGACTTTCTTCCAGTCAGACTACAAGTACGAGCCTCAGTTTGAGTACGCCCAGCCTGAGCCCAGCAGCGTGCTGGAGAAATACAAGGAGGGCTCAGGCCTCTTTCTTGAACAGGTACGGCTGGATTTTATTGTGCTTTGTGGGTCTCAAATAGGGATGCATAAATAATGAAACTGGTGTTGGTTCTGATACTGGGCTAAAATGGAGTTTTGGTAGCAGAGATTTAACCAAGACTAATATGTGACGCCAAAAGCCTGAACAACATGTCAGAAGTATAAGCAGACTTTCTCACTTTTTGACACAAAGAAGCCTGTATTTCTCAAATAGTGGGAAAAAGAAGGAATTCAGATCAGTTATTTTGCCCAGTGACCTCAACTAGTGGTCCAAGTCTGCACTGCTCTGTGAAAGGAATGGATTGGATCAGTATGTTAAGTATCGAAACTGTAAGTTTTGTTCTCAGTATTGGAAGAAGTGGTATCAGTTAGGGCTGGGCAATATTATCGGTATTGTGATAGAAGACTAGGCATTGTCTGAGATTTAAAGGCTGCATTACAGTACAGGGATTCAATGTCTTGAACTTATTAGACTGTTGTAGCTGGTCTGTTATTTGCCTCTACCTGCTTTGTCATCATGTTCACATTACTAATGACTGCTTATCAAAAATCTTGTGTGCACATACTTTAATATTGTCACAACATGGATATTGAAGTATTGGGTCAAAGATATGCTATTTGATTTTGTCCATATCACCCATCCCTAGTATCAGTGAATCCCTTGTCTCAGATAAATCTATGTATTAGTTAACCAAATAATAACTGATTAACTTGCGTCTCTGTATAATTGTAGGCAGTAGGAATCATGGAGTGTGTACTGAGGAAGTTTGGCTCCTATGAGAATTTTGAGGAGGTCACAGGCGGCAGCGTGCTCCCTAAAAGTCGAGTTTGGGCATCTGTACGCAAATACCTACAGAAAGAGAACTGTGTAGGAGAGGTGAGTAGATTGTGGACTATACAGCATGCTGAATTGTGTTTTCAATGAGTAAACCGCCAAAATCCAAATGGCCCGTAAAGTTTTGGTCATATAAAGAAAATGTCACTGGTTAAACTGCTAGTGGCGGTGACGATGATGATAATGTGTGTTTTTATGGCTGTGTGTGTGTGTATCATCCTCAGGTCGTGGTGTGTCTGTCTGAAGAGCTGCTGTCTCAGGCGGTGATGATGGTGGAGAGCTGTCGTCCCACTCTGACCATAAACCTGGCTGGGGCCCGACAACACTGGCTGGAGGGGATGCTAAGACACGAGATAGGTAGACAGCAACTCTGTACCTCAAATATTAATCTGTTGTCTTAAAGGAATACTCCAACGTTTTGGGAAAAATACCCTTTTTTGACTTACCCAGACAGAGACAAAATATTTGATACTATTTCACCTCTGTATGTCCACTGCTTCAGTTCCAATGGTTAGCATTTCATGATATCTTAGCATAAATACTTGAAGTCTACAGGAGCCTAGCTCCGTCAAAGTGAAAAAATAAACCTTACACCAACTCTGAAGCTGTCTTAGTTACACAGTGTATCATGTGTATTACGCGGTAATGATATACACATCTTGGAATTATTAAAAAAAACGAGAATCGTAGGAGTTAGATGGTAGGAACTATAACCGGTGAACATCTATAGTTCCTACCGTCTAACTTCTCCTAAAACGACCCTCGTTTTTTTTTAAAAAACAAATTCCAGGACATGTATTTCATTACCCCGTAATACACATCATAAATAAGACAGCTTCAGAGTTGCTGTAAGGTTTATTTTTTCACTTTGATGGAGCTAAGCTCATGACTCCTGTAGACTTCAAGTCTTTATGCTAAGCTAACACGAAATGTTAACCATAAGAACTGAACCAGTGGACATACAGAGGTGAAAATGATATCGTACATCTTGTCTCACTCTGGGTAAGTCAGAAAAAAGGTATTTTGCCCAAAACAGAGTATTCCTCTCAGCACTCTGATATATGTTAGAATACATATGTGCTCCATCTGTTTCACAGTAGCTGTATTTGCAGTGATGTGTTATACGTCAGTGTAAGCATAATATTAAAGGGAAAAGATAACCTCAGATACTCTTACGCTGTTATATATCAGTCTGTGATATTCAGGTTAACGTTATTTTGTGATGAATAGTTGGGGTTTTCTTTTTTGGTGTATTCACTTTTCCTCAACCTGCAGTGTCTATTTCTGCTTCAGTTAGTGATTTCCTAAGCTTCCCAGAATGCCTTTCAACAACATCCAGAAAAGAGGCACAAAGTTGTGGCATTTAGCTGTGTGTTGAATGTGTAGGTGGAGTGAGTAGTAGTGATAGCCAGGCAAGAGGGTTTTCTGTTCCAAGAAACCAAGACTTGCACCTCTTGCTCTTAATAAACAACCCGTGGAGAAATCAGTATATCTGCCTCTTCTACGATGGATTTCTCCCTGTATGACTGTTGAATGTCGGTACAAAATTGTGGGTCTAGAAAGAGGCGCTTGCTCTTTGATATGTTTACTGCTGATAATTTATGTTTGGCCAGTTATATACGAGAAAAAGAATAAGAACAATATGGAATGCCAAGTACATCACCAATAGGGTTTTGGGATATAATTTTAGGGTGGATTTGAATGAATTTATCATAAATATTCTCAATGTCATTTCAGCTAAGCTGGCAACATTGTTCTTTCTTGACCTATTTGTCTTCTCAGGCACACATTATTTGCGAGGGGTGAACAACAATCTGCAGCCATGGGCCACTGCAGCAGGCAGGAAGCAGTTTGGCCTTAAACCGGCCAATCCCACGGAGGAGGGCCTGGCCAGCCTGCATAGCGTGCTGCTACGGAAACAGCCCTACCTTTGGCGCGCAGCTCTGCTCTACTACACAGTGTATCATGCTGCCAGTATGAGCTTCAGCCAGCTCTTCAGTCATATTGCCCGCTTTGTCCAAGACCCGGCTGTGCGCTGGGAGTACTGTCTGCGCGCCAAAAGGGGACAGACGGACACCTCCAAGCCAGGTGACCGCACATAAGAACGTTGAGCCGTGATACATGTTTATGCTGCTTTCAGAAATACTTATTACAGAAACTTGAAATCCAATGCAAATGTGAAATTCGCTTTGCTCCATTTTCTAAATTTTATTCCTCATATGTTGTGCTTGGTTTGTTTCAGGTTGCTTCAGTAAAGACCAGGTTTATCTGGATGGAATCCTCAGGATTCTTCGGCACCGGAGAAATATTGATTTTAAGATGTTGGCCTCTCTCGGCAAGGTTGGTCTCAATGCTGTCATATGACAGACCTTCCATTACAATGGCTATATTGACATGCACGCTTCCCTTTTTTAAGATTGAGTCAGCACTAAGTCACATACGGCAGAAAACTTCCGCTGCACTGCTCTCTTGAGGTTGAAACTTTCATGCATGTTGCACTTCTGGCACCACCCAATCAGTGATGTCACAGCAGGTATTGTTCATCACGTGTCAGTGTGTGCACTCCAAAACTTGACCAGCGCAGTGCCAGTTAGTGCCAAATGGGTGTAGTTTCCACTCCATTCAAATCCGGCATAGGCATCAATGGCAGAAGAGCTAAATACCATGCCAAACACCACATGGTCAAGATGGCCAACAACAGAGACTGAGAATTGTTTGTGTTCCACAGTTATAACTGTGAAATTGTTATTGGATTACTATGACAATGTTTACACACAGAAGAAAGATTATTTTTAAGTTTGGCATCAATGCATAGCTAAAATGTTTCATTTTTGTTTGTTTTCATGGCTACAAATATGCAATTAACGTAATAGCCAGCACTAGAGCTGCCGCCAACACCTCTTTTGAATGGTTTGCTCTGCCCTTGTCTAAGAAAGAACCGGCAAGCCAGTGCATCCAAATGGAATGCATCCAATGGCAAAGTACCTGCCATGACATCACTGATTGGGTGGTGCCAGAAGCGCAACATGCCTGAAAGTTTCAGCCCATAGAGAGCAGTGCAGCAAAAGTTGACTTGCCCTGGCTCTTAAAGAACCCTTCGTCGACATCATGATCTCAGTAATTTTCAAAACTCTTATTGAAAAAGAAAGTGACATATGTAGATCACACCAATCACAGCAAGTATTACATGTGCAGCAGGTTAATCAGGGCCTGGATTGGTTGCGTCAGCTGTCGGTAATTAGATGTTACTCCCACTTCACCTGGAAAACCAATGACTGAGTTGCAAGGTGTGTTTGAATTCACTGTAAGCAGTGTGGTTACACCTTTTCCACAGGTGAAGCTCATTTTGACTGAGACTGGTTGGTGGAGAACTGCATATGTCACTTTCTTTTTCAAGAAGCATTGTGACATCAGGAGGTCATCAGAGGGGCTCTTTAAGAGAAGTCTTAAGTAGTTAGTTACCAAAGAATGTATTTTACAGAGTCCTTAAGAAGTCTCTTAAATGCAATTATCTAATATTTTCTCAGGCTTAGTCTCATTTCCTGGGAACTTATCTTGGTTTCCTACTTAGGGACTTCTCAAACAAGGTTTTTCTGCATAAACATGTATAAAAGGGGGATTTTCCTCCCTACATGCAATCCATAGTACTTCCCTCTAGAAAACAATGAATTGACCCTTTTGAATGTAAGCACTTAACGAAGTGTGCCATCATAGATAAATCTATGTGCGTCATGCCATGAAGTCAATTTTTAGAATAGTTGGAACCTGATTTTGTCCCTGCTCAGGAGGTTATGGTAAATCTGAGTTCCAAGAACTTTTAGGAGGACCTAGCAGTGCTATTGATCTTGACTGGTAAAGTGTTGATTTGGCAACACTTGACACTAAATAAGCGCTATCCATTAGAGGGCTACAACACAAACCATCCAGCGCCAAACAACAGACTGCAAAAATAGATGGTAAAATAATGCAAACTGCAAATTGGACAAACTAAGAGGTGCATGCGCTCAACAGTATTTGGGCAGAATAAAGTGCCTTGTGTGCATCATTTAACAAACAACATACCATTACCTCGGTCGGAGTGCAGCTGCTGTCTGAGTGCAGGCTTGTCACAGTGGCCACTGCAGCAGCAGGCAGAGGAGGCTGCTTTTCACTCCCCTACTTGCTAGGAGAAAAACGCTAGTGTAAGAAGTGTCAAAAAGACGGCAGTTAAAATAGGTTGGAAAGTGGCAAGTTCTAGGTTATGGAATGTCCTGCTTTATCTTTGGCAGTTAAAAAGGACCAAATGGTTCAGATCAAGAGCTTAACCTGAGGACGACTTTAACCAAAGTATGGCTGAAAGCTGGGTTACTCTTCACATACCAATGTACAGATGGTTTTAACCTTCTTCATACAGGTGTCCTATGAGGACGTGGAGAGGCTCCGGCATCTGGCAGTGCTTCGCAGGACCAGAATCCCACACTTCATGCAAGACCAGGAGCGGTACCTGCAGCATCTCGACCACATCGTCACCGTCAATGAACTGGACGATGTCCAGCTACAACATCTGTTACCCTGACCCTCCCAGCCTCCCTGCTACATCAGAAACCAGGGCTGCAGCCACACAAGAAAATGAAGCTGTGGAAGACGTTGGTATCTGGATCATATCTGAGCTCATATCATTTGGCGCCCTCAATATCACTAACATATATATCCAATGCTTTATTTGGACAATTTTTAAAACTTGAATGATACAAACTATGGGACATATACACTATCACCTCTATCTACATTTTCACCTGTGTCTAATGCATGTCTGTGTGGCTTTTTCAGCGGGCCAAGTACTGTACAAGTGCTCCCCCAGCTCCCCTTGCCTTTACTCTCACTATGAAGTTACCTCAATACCGCAACTCTAGGATGTAACCAACATTACATATGTAGACATTTGTGCACACACACGATAATATCACTGCGCCCAGTGCCTGTACAGGACAATGCTATTGTGTCTTGTACAGTTTTAAACCTTCATAATCATATGCTTTATTTATGCAACTATTTATGTTTTTATGTTCAGAAAACAGACTGAATGTCTATGGTATTAGCTTTATACCTGCCCTTTTGTAGAGTACATTGTTTTATGCCTTAGATTGTTTGCATTTGGAAAAGGACACCAAGGACACATCATTTCAAAACCCTGGGAAAGTGTCAGCTGAGACCAAGAATCTTTAAAATATTAAGTGCCAATGGACTCAGTCAAGTATTTAAAAATCCCTGGGAAGATTTTACCATATCGCTCAGTGTTACTAAGAAGATAATCAACTATATTGTTGCTGTCTTAAAAGTGTCCTTGGTGGTCTTTCAATATCAATGCTACTGTGATGTGACCCGTCCCCAAGCTCCCTTTGCGTCGCAACCAAACTTTTTTTCTTAACGCTAACATGGCAGACGGCTGAAGATAATGTGCCACCATGGCATCTTTACTACACTGTTGGCCTACACAACAGGCAGCCAAAGCTGGCCAGTCACCGTAGCTTTCTCATTCCAACTTGTCAGATATGTGAGTTATTGGCTTAGGAGAAAGCAGGGTTGTTGTGGGTGTGCCTTTGATGGGTGTTGAACTCATCTGCTGTAGCTAGCCATTATTTGTAGGCTGCTTTTTAATGTGTTGATCACTTATACGTCAGTGAGGGCATTCGTTTAGTGGCTTGGGCCAAGCCGTCTGAGAACGGTTAGCACTGATAGACTGAAAAACCAGCTCACAGCAAAAAGACGTGGGCAAAGCATAGTATGTTTTTAATTAAATGAACACTTGTCCAAAAATGTGAACTCTACTTCTGTGATATTTTGAATACTCACATTTGAAATGAGTAATATGTAACTGCGAAATCTTTATTCTGCTGTGTTTACAATTTAGCCGTTTGGTAAGCAGATAGATTTTCAATTTGAGCAGGTTGCTGTCTGCTGACCTCATTGGCTTTTAACCAGACAGGTGACAAACCACAGCCCGGTTTTGCCTAAACGAATGCACCTATTTGTATTGCACGAATGTTGCACAATGTTTTATGTTCTGGAAATTATGAATTTCCAAATTATTTATTAAAAACAAAAGTGCACACTTGGAGTCATGATTATGCTCATCTGTTTCAGAATGCACAAAAATCAAGGTAGCTCAACCTTCCAGCACTGCTGATGTGGACAACCTTCATTCACTTTGGTAGAACAGTGTTGCTTTGCAGCGTGCAGCCTTGCATATAAATTCAGGTCAGGAGCGGTCAACCCACAGCATCAACTGTCCAGGGGATTTGCTGTCACTAGCAGATTTTAGCCTCGCCTCCCTTACTCTCAATGGCATAAGCTTGAAAAAGTACTCCAGGAGACAGAATGAAATATTATCTGGATCTTCTTTTTCTTGTTTGAAGATGTCAGAATAGTGATTTTGTAGACTGAATTTTCACAATACAAGTGATAACTAATGATACATCAGGCCACATTATCAAGATATTAATGGTAAATGTCACGTCAATTTTTAAATACCTGTTAAAACACAAGTCAGATGTCATAGTGAGCCTTCCTACTTGATGATGCCTATATAAATTTTCCACCATTTTAGAAGTGATAAACGTGTCTTTTCTGCATGCTAATTTTACCAATCTGAAGAATTAGGTAGAGGTAATGGTAACAGTCACAACTTCAGATACAGACAAAGGATAACTAACTTGTACTGTGCTGCTAGAGATTAGTTTTAGGGCTTATTCAAAAGATGGATTAACAAAATATAAAAGTTTTATTTTCAAATATAAAATTTAATGAATTTGGCTTATCAGTAATTGGTTCAAGTCCCAGACTGAAGGTAACCACTAAAAAGTAGCTGAGAGATTTTGATTTGGTGCCACAGTTACACAACATGGTTGATTTAACCAGTAGACACACTGGCTTAACCTTGAAACTAAAAATAAAATATTTACTTAAACACAAAGATTTAGAAGCTAAAATTGCCTCTTATCATAATACTATTCCTGTGTTAGTCATAGATACTTGTTTATCAAAAACAACAGTCAAACATATGTGTATTTAAATAAAAATGGTTTATTCTCTTTCAATATAGCATTTGTTGTATCCATAGCAGAAAAGAGCCTCCATGCCACTCAGTGCTATCACCTGGAACTGGATCTCAGGTCACCACAGCGTCATAATGACGGACACACATCTTACAGCACAACACTGGCTTGATACAGACCCAACAACAGTCACTTTGCTCGTTTTAAAAACAGGTTGAAGGAGGGGTGGGGAGGGAGCCTTAGAGGGGGCAGGGGGCACCTCAAAAAGCTCAGATCGGATTCGATTTTTGATTCGGGCCAAGCGGCGCTGATTCCCTGGGTTTTATTAGGGCTTAGGTTAATCCGTGTGTGTTTGTGTATGCTGCAAAATTGACATCTTGCTCCAGTATGGCTGTTGATGTGGAGGCAGAGGTTTCTGCCACGAAAAGGTCACAAGTTGAGGTAACAAAGGTTCTTCCTGAATGGATTGGGGAAAAAAGAAGAGTCAGAGCCCAAATATTACATCAACCTGCAGCCTCTTTTTTATGATCGTATATAGTTTTGAGAAAGTGATGGGCAAGTTAAATATGTCTGTGATCAGCTTTCCTCATCCAGTGCCTAAACTAGAGTAAACTAGAGAGTAAGTAAACTAGAGTAAACTCTAGTTTACTCTACTTACTCCCCTTACTCCCCCTACTTATTTATTGAAAACAAATAAGGAAACAGAAGTTATTCATGTCTATCTAGCTCTAAGCCTGTAGAAGGAATACAATTATTCAACTTAACTTTATTCAGTTTAACTCTGCTTCTTCATTACTTAAAGACATTTTGCCGACTATATATGTTATCACAACCAACCAAAGTGCAGCCACAACCAAGACAAAGTAACTAACCTACTGCATTTTATTATTCTACAGTAATCTGCCACAATTGGTTTTACTTCCACTGCAGTTTATTTGTACCTTTACAAAGACTGATTAACCCAATCTTTTTTCCCCTGTAGTTTTGGTGGGGTGGAAAAGATGCATCCTATTTCTAGCCGAGGGATTCATTTTACCATTGCTGAAATAATGTAAAATGATGTGGACACACAGCGATAATAAATAAAGGCAGCCTACATTAAGTCTCTAAAAAAATATACAACTGGTCAGGGGTTTGAGTTATTTCATACAGGTGTCATGTAAATTGTTGAGGCACATTGCTGACCTGCTTAAAACATCTTTCCTACATCGATTTGCTTGCTGTGTATTTCACTTAATTTGTATCAAGGGTCAAACTGAACTGGTCTGAAAATTAGAAATTCACATTGCTAATTAACAGGATGAGCAATGTGGAATGTGGTCATGCTGTTCTCCAACAAGCCCAGGAGAATATATCAGAGATACAGTATTGTTCAACTGGGATTCAAGGAATGAGTGCTCGTTTCATAAACATCGGTGCTTCGGTTCACGTGTTAAAACAAAACAGAAAGAAAACAATGTGCATTACCTCCTTTCTGCTTATCATGTTGCATTTGAACTGCTTATTGCCTTTGTGCCATCCGTATTGGTGTTTGCTTGTTCCTTCACCACAGGATCTGCAGGACAAACACACAAACACACCATCGTTATCTGAAACAGCACGAGGCAAATACAACCAGAAATCCAAGTACTAGGCACTGAAAGGAATTTGGGGTATGTAGAAATGGCTCAATTGACATGCACAGAGAAGCACAGAGACCTCACTAATTGCTTTCATACACACATGGTACGAATGGCAAATGGTGGTACTAACAGAAGTAAGGATGCTGCATGGCCTCAGCAGCAGTGAGCCTCTGCTGGTGGTCGTAGCGCAGCAGCTTGTCCAGCAGGTCCAGGGCTTCAGGGCTCACCAGGTGCTGGTTCTCCGTCTGGACAAACTGCTCCCAGCGCTTCCTGGTTTGCCTGGAGACAAAGCCAGCACTTCAGACAACTGAACCCATCACAGTCACTCTCATTAATTGTAAACCAGAGAGGTAAAGTGACCAATGTAATCTACATGTTGACAGTCTGACATTTTAAATGGGTGAGAAAGTAGCATGGTGTGGTTGTCAATAGAAATATACAAATTCTTTTGTTCTTGCCAGCTACAATGACAGCAAACTACTATTACAGCAAAAAAGAAGAAAATCTCTGGCCGCATTTGGTGAAACTGCACCGTTGGTCACAAATTCCACAATAAAATATCCCAGTAATTATCATTATTTTCACAAGAAAAAACATACAAAACCTGAGTTGCTTAGAGATCAATTTCCTCATTCAAGGGGTGTTAAATAAGCTTTACATGCTTATTTTATAATAAGCAATTTATTCCATTATTCCTGCATTTGTCATCAATTACACAGCACGATGAACATGTTACTATTTTTGCTAGTCCATACAGTACTGCGAAGATGAATGACAGTGTTTTTGCTAAGTGGAACGTTGTTGTCAGTTTTTTCTTTAAACTCAGAAGTTGGTGTCGGGAAACCAGCTTGTTCGCTGTCACCAGAAAGGATATTTTGTCAACTTAACGCAATAATACTTTCACCAAGCTGTTCACTTACAGTACGTAGGACGTGACGCTTACAACAGTAGGCACCGCTCTGCCTGAATCATATCAACAACTGCCAGTCAGACGAGTGATGCATAAAAAAGACCCCTCACTTCTAAGCTTAAGGATGAATCAGAATGAGTTTCTTCTGATGATGGTTTTATTTAAACCTAAGTTTGGGGAAAAAAGTGCGAGCATTCCCCAGGGTGTTTCTTTAACACTGTACTCCCCCTTCTGCTACTTACTGGCCAAGCAGGTCTTTGAAGCGAGTGTCCAGTTCTATGTGATACTTGTGCAGGTAGCCAAAAAGCTCATCAGTCCCAAGAACCTTAGCAATGCGGACCAGCTGGAACAAGAACATTACACATACAACACAAGTTAATGCCTGGGCATTGAAAAAATCACTTAAAATGACATAAATCTTCATTAAATACAATTATCCATACAGTAGGTACAATTACCATCAGGTGTAATTTGTTATTTTCCATGACTGGGATACAAGTCCTTAAAGGAATACGCCAGTGTTTTGGGAAAAATACCCTTTCCGACTTATCCAGACTGTGACAAGATGTTTGATAGCATTTTCTCCCCGTACATCCACTGGTTCAGTTCCAATGGATAGCATTTTGTGTTAGCTTAGCATGAAGACTTAAAGTCTACAGGAGTCATTAGCCTAGCTCCGTCAAAGTGAAAAAATAAACCTTACAGCAACTCGATACATGATACATTGTGTAAATAAGGCAGCTTCAGAGTGGCTGTAAGGTTTATTTTTTCACTTTGACAAATATAGATGGATATAGATGACTATAGATGTTCAGTGGTTATAGTTTCTGCCATCTAACATCTCCTACAATGACTCATTTTTTTTTAAAAATTCAAAGATGTGTATTTCATTACTGCGTAATACACCATACATTATGTAAATAAGGCAGCTTCAGAGTTGCTGTAAGGTTTATTTTTTCACTTTGACGGAACTAGGCTAATGACTCCTGTAGATTTCAAGTCTTTATGCTAAGATATCATGAAATGCTAACCATTGGAACTGAAGCAGTGGACATACAGAGGTGAAATAGTATCAAATATTTTGTCTCACTCTGGGTAAGTTGGAAAATGGGTATTTTGCTCATCCCTTTAAAATTTCCAGATTTTGCAGGATGTGCAGGAACCCTGTTTATGTTCAAGGAATACTCAAACGTTTTGGGCAATATCCCCCTTTGCCGACTTACCCAGACTGAGAAACTAAGTTCGATACCATTTTCACCTCTGTACACCTACTGCTTCGGTTCTTATGGTTAACATTTCGGGTTCGGTTAGCATAATGATTTGCAGTCTATGGGAGTCAGCTGGTCCAGCTCCGTCAAAGTGAAAAAAAGCTTACAGCAACTCCGAAGCTGTCTTATTTACACAACGTATTGTGTATCTGAAATACATGTCTTAGAATTAAAAAAACAAAAACAAAAAAAAAAACGATAGTCGTTTTAGAAGTTAGATGAAGTTAGATGGCAGGGACTATAACCGATGCACACATATGTTCAGTGGTTATAGTTCCTACCATCTAACTTCTTCTAAAACGACCATCTTTTTTTTTTTTTAATTCCAAGACATGTATTTCAAATACACATGATACATTGTGTAAATAAGACAGCTTGGGAGTCTTTATGCTAACCGAAAACGAAAAGCAAACCGTCAGAACCGAAGCAGTGGATGCACAGAGGTGAAAATGGTACCAACATCTTTTCTCACTCTGGGTAAGTCGACAAAAGGGGATATTGCCCAAAACATTGGAGTATTCCTTTAACAGACCTTCCTGCTAATGCCTTACCTGGTCATAGTTGTCCTGGCCATGAAAGAAAGGTTCCTTCAGGAAGATCATGCTGGCCAACATACAGCCTAGACTCCACATGTCCAAACTATAGTCATACATCTGTTTAAAAAAAAAAAGAAAAATAATTAAAACGGAAAAGGAAAAAAAAAACACAAACCATGGATCACTAAAGACAGAATGTTGTACAATCTGTACTATACCACTTCAATGCTGATGAGTGTAGCCAATGAACAACATTTTAAATAGCATGGAGGAAGAGACTGATGTACCTGATAGTCCACTAGCAGCTCAGGGCCTTTGAAATAGCGTGAGGCCACCCTGACGTTGTATTCCTGAGCGGGATGGTAGAATTCTGCCAATCCCCAGTCTATAAGACGCAACTGTGACACAGGAAGACAGACACATTAACCTGGTTTACATTACAGGGCTCAGTGTTGACAGCTGGAAATGATTCCACAGAAGATACATGTGATTCATTTTGCAATTCCTCTGTTCATTGTGATAACATATTTTGCTGACCAAACCATAAATGTAACCCATGGATTTGAATACTTCACTGGGATACAATAGAACTCAAATACATACAGATGAGCTGTGTCTGTTCTACATACTGTACTTTTATCAACCGAGATCAAAACAATGTTTTTGTAGGGGGTAACTCTTGATGAGCATGGTTCAGTACCTTTCTCAGCTGGTGGTCGATCATGACGTTGTGGGGCTTCACGTCCCTGTGCATGATCCCCATACTGTGGCAGTAGTCCAGAGCCTATGAGAGGAGAGACCATAGACTATAAACAAGGATGTGTGAGGTGAGCGGGACATTACACAACAGAGACATGCTCATTATGATTTGATAACGTCCCCTCAACAACATAAAGGTGACCTGTCAATTACTAGGCATTTCCAACATGAAAAAAATCATGTTGTCATGTCATATCCTCTTAATTTAACAGGAAATTTAACAATCATTCTAATGTGACACATTAGAGGAAGTGGATTTAGCCAGTGAGATCATAACTTCTTGTTGAAAAAAAATTATTTCCTTTATATTTTTAGTGAGAAATTGGGTTGCAGGTCCTTTGACTCGCATTGGGGGGGCTGCTGTTTTGGAGTAAGCCACTAGATGGCATTAGAGGAAACATGTCTGCCACTACTTCGGCTTCAAACTCACCTGTGGTTTTAGCAGCTTGAGAGAGATGCACTCAATACTGCACTAGTCAGTAACCATAGCCAGTTATGTTTTGTTTGTATCAGTGGTCTAAGTTCTTGCTCTCTATTCCATTCTTCCTGCATGCAGTCATCATTGTTGAAGATATTAGCGCTAATTTCCTCCCTTTCATGAGAAGCCATCTGCTGCCATTCATTCTGGTACAGCATGAAAAACAACTCACAGGCCAAGTCACAGTAAACATGAAGCCTTCATTTGGTTTGGTCAAACCTTCCGTTTTGCTTGTTCTGATTTCTGTGCACCATGTTACACTTTGCTTACTGAAGATAAAAAGATAAAGGCCGTGCACTTTTGCTCCATGGAATAATCTTTGGTTATCAAAGCCTGTCTTTATTAAGGCATCTTCATTCGCGCGGACAGCTGTTCATTTCAAGCTAGATTTGACATCAAAGTTTGTTTATTAATACCACCACTAAAGGCATGCACTGAAAAACGACTGGAGGAAATATAAACTGGACTCAGAAGGAAACACATTTTTGACAGCATTTTGACATGAAATAGCAGGTAAACACAGGTGTTACTAATGACATTAAGGTTCTGTACCTAAATAGAACAGAACCTTAATGTGATTAGGAACACCTGTGTTTACCTGTTATTTCATGTCAAAATGGCCGCTGTGAAAAAGGTCTATAGCAGGATCCTGACTCTGTTAAACCTAAATGGAATGAAACCTTAATTAATGACATTAGAAACACCTGTGTTTACTCTGGCTGCTGACACCTGTATTCTCCTTTAAGTCATTAGGATGCTCTTACCTTGAGAAGCTCATACATGTAGTAACGAATATCAAAGTCTGTCAACTTCTGGTAAAGCTCCTACAAAACAGATGGAGGATGTCCGAGCATTAAATGTTAGGAGAAATTATAGGTTGCATGATGCAACTGGCTAGTATACATTTCAGAATAACTAGAAGGTTATGCGTGTTATTAATAATGGATATCAGTGCCTTTACATGGATGATAAACCTGCTAGTAGTTTCACATGTATGATCCCAGCCAAACAAACATAAGTACCTTAAAATCTGTGTTATTGATGCACTCAAAGACAAGCGCTGGTGTTCTGGACTGCAAAGAGAGAATAACAGAAATGCTTAACTTGTGAAAATAGCAGGTGGGCGGAGACATTACCACTAACTAAGACGCACAGCCACAAGCATGACTGGACAACCACTGCCAACACTGCAACATGCACCACGGTGACTCAAACGTTGTTAGCTTACCACTGGGTCTTTGACCGTATCAACCAGGCGAATGATGTTAGTTCCCCCACGCAGGTTTTCAAGAATTTTGATCTCCCGTTTGATCTTCTTCTTCTTGACAGGCTACAAAACAAAATAAGTAGTTCAACCTAGAGAACCGCAATACTTAAAATACAACCAGCCTACTGCAGCGCCAAGCATTTACCAGCAGAACATAAGATCCAGAGGAATCGTATTATCCATAGTGCGACACAATGTGTATTTATTTTATTTATCACTCTTTTTCTTGTATATGGTGTTGAAAGCCAAATAAAAATACAATTAAAAATGGTTAATATGGTATGACATGTTGCATTAGCACCACTAATAAATAAAAAGAGACAAAGAACTATCTGATGACAATGATACAGGGAAATAAGGGGCCGAGCTCACCTTAAGTATTTTCACCACCACTTTCTCATTGTTGCTCACGTTGATGGCTTCAAATACTTCGCTGTACTTCCCTCTGCCCAATTTACGCACCAACTGATAGTTGTCTTGATTGCTGGAGAGATAAGGTAGAAACATTTAGCAGCAATAAAACCAGTAAATTATTTTTGGCTGCAATGATCATGACAATACCTGTACAGGCATAGCAGCAAATAGTCAAAAAAGTCAAATCAACGTTGATTATTATAGCCCAATATCATAAAGTATGCTTCACAGGGCTGATACAGTACAAGATGGCAATCATTAAAAGACAACCTCACCCTACAGGACAAGTTCACAGTGAACATTTTAAACCCTTGCAGACAGGGCTAAAGCTGAAATAAGCTGTGGTTTTCACACTGCATTTGCCCTGCTCCCCGGCTGCTGGCAGACTGTTATCTGCAGGTACAGCAGGAAATGAGCCCCAGTCTCTTGCTGAGCCTAGACTGTGGGCTCAGATAAACAGGATACCACTGGTAGTGATTGTTGCTCTTCAACAGTTAAGTTCTCTTCATCTGTGCAACGAAGTTGACACTGCGTACACAGCATAATACACCTGATTTAACGCATAACATTCAACCGTACCTCCAGCTTGGAACATGTGCATCGTAGTCCCAGTACTCCCTGCTCTTCTGCGTATTGACATCGGTGTACACCCGAGCTTTGCTGCTGGCCGTGGATCCGGGCATTGCGAGCTTGTCGGCCCGGCGTGGAGGACCTGCACCTTCCGCTGTAGTCTTCTGGGCTCGGTACTGGAAGGCAGCGCACCGACTGTCAACTCTATCTGACTCTATGACACCTGGGTTGAGCTTAACATTGGTTTGGGCTGCGTTTGCCCTCAGATGGCAGGCGTCTACCGCCAAACCACACCGGTCAGACGCGCTTGCTGTGCGGATAGTGAGCGCTACAATGAACGAGTGTGTGAGCCCCCTAAGCAGCCTGTTCGGCAAAATGTGGTGGTGGCCCGCCAGCTTCAGGAAGACACAGGAGAAAGGTGGGAAGGGGCCGAGGTAGGGCAAAATACAGATACAGGATGTAATAACGGACAGCTTGCGTCAGTATTTGATCGCTAAAGAGGGCCTTGTTCAGCAACAACCAGCAATTAACAGACTTGAGATAAGCCGCGGTAGTAGTGCTAGTTAGCGATGGGCTAGCTTAACCGACATGACGACAGAGCCCCTTTCTGGGATGGCTAACGCTGGTTATGACTAATAACCTAACTTAACCCAGCTAGCGTTAGCTAACGGTAGTTAGAAACAACTCATCCAAACCCAAAACCTATAGAATTTAAGCCTCGGGTGAAGCGCAACGATAGCAGTATATAATGCGTGAATTCATAACATCTTGTACAAGAAAATATTTTACACGTACTGACGTACTATTAATATCAACAATTTGGATATGCAATCAATAAAGGAGCTAGCTAGCTAACACTACCTCGTCGTAGAAATGTTGCAATATCCGAGCTCAGAGGAAGTCCACCATGTAGCCTTCTAGTAGTAACTCAGAAATACGTTGCTTGCTGTCTATTGTGGTGTCGCTAGGCACGTAGTAATTAATAATGTATGTTGAATCTACAATATAACTAACTTAAGATTTGTCTCAGATGGGTGGTAACGTTAGTACATCTAGAAGGGGCTCCGTAGTAGAGCCTAGTGATCGTCCCTGTTGCGGTAAACATCACCCGGAAGTAAATCAGAGGAACGGAGGCTCGCTCACTGACCTAAAAATCTGACTGAATCAAATCGTCGGTGACATTGCTGGCTAATCTAAACAGTGCCCTGTAAGCGGAGGAGTTAACTGTAATAATTGCATGATCGGTTTATTAGTTGAATTATTGCGTAATATTGAGGGGGAAACAAATATTGTCCTGTAAAATACGCACCTAAAACTAGAATTAGTTATGATGAAAACAAGCGTACACATTCTCTTAACGGTGGTTTATTTTAATAGCTGTCTGTATACAGTATGAACATGATGTGGTCTATATTGATATCCATATATGTGTAGATTTAAAGTTTTAATACACTCACTCCACTCTCCCACAGGGGGGAGGATTGAAGGGTTGATGCACTGGGACTAAAGCTCCTTCAGTGCCTTACTATCCCATCACATCAGGCGGCTGCTGTAATTCCCTTTCAGTCAATCACTTCTAAATTTCAAAAATGGTCTTTTTAATATACTGTAGAGATTGTTGAGAATATAGAAATCCACACAAACTAAAATACACACATTTTTACTTTATCCCAGGCATATACCAACACAAAAGTCGCAACTTTGAGGCTACTGAGAATAATCTGATGAATTCCTGGTCTGGATCAAAAGGAGGCTGGAATCCTGTGAGGATATAACAAGGCCAGTTCTTCAAAAGGAAAGTAACATTATTTATGTTAGAACTACGCACATTAACTAATGCTGCTGGATTTGTGGCAAGTGAGCAAACTAATGCTTTGAAGTTTGTCATATACTCTTGTGATAATCCAATTGGAATTGAAACTAATGTGCTTGCAAAATATAGCAAGCTCATTCTTAGTGAATACAAAAGCAGGTAACATAAGCACTATACAGTTTCAATGTTTACATAAGCGTATGCACACAATCTATAATATAACAGAGTAGACTATGCCATGATTCAGTAGTCATAAATATTACATTGTGCATGTTCTATTGCACATGTCAAGTGTCTGTATGACATGATAGGTATGGGTTAGTTACCTAGATGTCATTTAATACAAAGATGCAACAACACAGATTTTCATAGGACACAGGCTATACATTTTCACAAATCCACTTGTCTTTTTTCTTCTTAGTTTTCCTAAATAAACCAAACCTATAATACAGTGATATTTAAGTATGATAAATATTCATGCACAAACAGATGATATTATCTAGGTCTACGTGAAAGGATATTGTTGCACAAGCCAGCCACTGTGTATGGAAGGGTTTTTCAGCTATATCAGACATGAAATGAGAATGTTAATTAACTGAATACAAAGTGATTGAGTCAGTAAAAGGCACATGGAATTCAGAGGAGCTTATACATGAGCAGACGTCGCTGACCTCTGTCTGAAACGTTCTTGCTTTCTTGCTCAATAACAGAATCACCAATTACAAAACAATCACATGCAACCACAGAATAAGGTCCCACACTCAATTCTAAAAGAAAATAATAAAATAAAAATAAAATAAAAAAGAAGTTCAAGATCTTCCCATGTTTTACATTACATGCCATTTTCATCCTGTTGTTCAAGTCCCCCCCCCCCTAGAGTTCCAATTTGTCACTAATCTAACCCCATGGATCTAGGGTGTTGTGCCATTTTTTCATTGAAGGTTGAGGATGTACTGAGTCTTAGAACATTACAAGTGATAGTAAATAACATTAAACGTAAATAATGGGTGAATGTTACAGGCTACAAATGGGTAGCAGAGGCTGGCACACCTTGCCTTGTGGGCAGCTCTCCATGTTATTGCCCAGGGCTCAAGAGCAGCGCTACTCAAGGGATGCAGGGAGCTGCAGGGAAACTTTCTCCTTCAGCAGTATGCTGGACTGTGTGCTCCTGCAGAGCTGTCAGGTCAACAAAACGTTCCCCGCACCACACACACTTAAACTGGGTTTCCCGCGAGTGCACACTCTGGTGCTTGGCCAGGTGCTCGCGCTGCTTGAAGCTCTTATCGCAGCTGGCACACTTGAAAGGTTTCTCCCCCGTGTGAACACGACGGTGACGCTGCAGCTCAGAGGAGTACTTGAAGCGCTTTTCACAGTCGGGGCATTTCAGCGGCTTCTCGCGGGTCGGGTCACAGCGGTGTTGAACAAACTCGGAGGACGACACAAACCGCCTATCACACAGAGAGCATTTAAGTGGCTTCTCTGTACAATGAGAGTTCTGGTGGCGTTGCAAGGTAGAATTCTTTTTGTATCCTTTGCCGCACACATCACACTTGTACGGCTTCTCCACTTCACCACCACATTTATGCCTCAGCAACTCTCCTGATTGGCTGAAAGACTTCTGGCAGGATGCACACTTAAACAGACTCTCCATGCCATGGACCTGCTGATGGTAAAGCAGGTGGGATGGCTGTAGAAATCCCTTATCGCAAAGGTTACACTTGAAGGGGCGATCAGCAGGGTTCTTATGTGTACGACGGTGCCGCACAAGGGCATACTGCTGTTTGAAGCTCATCTGGCACTCTTCGCACTGGAAAGGTCGCTCTTCTGAGTGGGTGCGTTCATGCTGCCGCAAGTCAGATGGCCGCTTGAAGCTTTTTCCGCAAGAGCCGCAACGGAAAGGCCTTTCCCCTATTGGCTGGCATTGGTGGTGCAGGAGCTCGGATGACTCCTTAAAGTGCATCTCACACAAATTGCACTTGAAGAGGTGCTCACCCGAATGGGCATACATGTGGCGGACAAGGTGAGAACGGTGCTTAAAACTCTTCTCACAGACCGCACACTTGTATGGCCTTTCAGAGCTGTGAGTGCGCTGGTGATGGGCCAAATGAGAAGACTGGCTGAAGCTTTTATCACATGTATCACATTTGTATGGCTTTTCACCTGTGTGTACTCTTTCGTGGCGGGTCAGCTCTGACAAATGTCGGAACGCCTTATGGCACACTGAACACTTATACGGCCTATCTGGTGCAGAGGCCTCAAATGCTGGGGGAGACGAGGCACTAATTGCTGCACCACCGGATGTCTCACCAGTGGAAGGCTGCTGAGGATTGGCAGCTGAGGAGGTTGGGGTGGCATTTCCAGAACCTGGCCGGTAGGTCTTCTCACAAATGGAGCACTTCATTGGGTTGTTTCCATTGCCATGTGAATTGTGATGCTGGGCCAAAGAGGTGAGCAACGAGAAGCCCATTTTACATACACCACACACAAAGGGCTTTTGCTCCACCTGTACACACTGGTGCTCCAGAAGATCTGTAGCCTGGCTGAAGATTTTCATGCACTGAGTGCATTGGAAGGAACGGTCTTGGCTCACCATGCACTGGTGCTCATGAGGGTTGGCCAAGTGAGATATATCATGACCACATGCTCCACACTTATGCCCTCTCTCGCCCCCTACTTGTAAGGAGGGCTGCTGGGCTGGCACAGAGTGCTGCTGGCCATGCTGGCTATGCTGGGGTTGCTGCAAGGCAGTATCTGGCTGCAGGACCACTCCATATACAGCACAGCCCAGAGGGTTATCAGTAGCCTGGGGAAGCGTGTGCACTACAGAGGGTGGAGCCACTGCATGTTGCTGCTGCTGCTGCCACGCCTCCGTCATCCTTCCACTTCGCATGTAGGGATTCACTTTCTAACAGATGAAAGGGAATTTTAATGCCAAGCTAAGAGGCGGGGATGATGTTTATAAGATGGTAATCAGAAAATTGGGAGGAGCCGAATGCTATATTTCTGATTACAAACTTCCTTCGAAATTAGTGGGAGGACCTGGAGGAAAACAAAGTAACAGAAAAAAATAGCTTAAGTTATTACTGTAATAAGTAAAACATAATTCAGTCTTGGGCTCATTACACATCATTTGTGGCCTGCTTCTACTAATGAACATGCAATGCAATGGAATGACAAAGTATAAATATTGTTTCCAGAATGATGCATGAAGGGCAGTAAATGGGGATGAAGGGGATAACATTTAAAGTTTTGTGTTTGTCAGCTACACTCAATCAGGAAAGATGATAGGCTAGTTTGTAACAGTAAAATTTGCTTTAGTGGTTCTTTCTAGAATTGCTATTGCAATTTTAAGTATTATGTGTTGCAAAAATCAAAACAAGCCACACAAACTTAGGCCTAAAACTAGGTTCGTCGATTTATCAACACCTGACATGGAAACTATTATTTTGTAACAATTGTGGTAATAGATTGGGTGTGTACACCACCGAGCCATTTCCGTAATAATGCTAGAAAAACACTCGTAAAAGAGAAGACAGTTCGAGCTTCATAAAGAACAAATTTGGGCTCTGTCTATTTACTGAAACGCAGCTTGAGTAAGGAAATTATCGCGTTCCTCTCACTTGAATTCAACTCGTTTTTGTTGTGTGGTTCGTTGCACACCGTTTGAGATGTATAGTATGTAAAATTACAAAGCCTCGTCCCTGGGGTGGTAAAATATTCTTTCAATGGGGCGTTCGTTGGAATTGTTTCTCCTCCAGGATGTAGCCTGTGTGCTGTGATAGCTAACAGCTAGCAGCTAACAGCTAGGTTAGGTTAGCTGGCACAGCTGT
Organism: Neoniphon sammara; assembly: GCA_900302535.1. Classification (NCBI taxonomy): domain Eukaryota; kingdom Metazoa; phylum Chordata; class Actinopteri; order Holocentriformes; family Holocentridae; genus Neoniphon; species Neoniphon sammara. The sequence goes on along the minus strand of OMKZ01050514.1, from coordinate 6,963 downwards.
TTCGTCGCTATCCTTAACAATTGGTCTAGCTTCACAATTATCACCTGCTAGGATGGAAAAATGCCATTCCAGTGTTGCCGTTAAGTTAATAAATTACATGTCCTGAACAACCACATGACCAAAAGCGACTAAAGTGAGAGGGTGAGTTAGCTAACACTGCTTTGCTTGAAATGTCGTTGTATGAAGTGGCATAGGGCCACAATTACTGGTCAATATGAGCCCTCTCAGACTACGGACCCCGAATCTGACTAGGCCTCCCCAGAGCTGCAGGGGAAATTCACCTCTTGCAGCCAAGCCTAACACATCTGCAAACCCATATTTTGTAAACCGGTAATTAAAATCAATTCAAAGGAACTTACACGTGTATATTATAGATGATTTTCGTCCCCCTCTCTCGTCTGGAGTCGACAACTTTCGAGATTTAGGAGGCTCCGTAAACCGGCGGTGGGAGAGATGCGAATGAAGCCGGACGCCATCCTCCTCAGACGGACACCGGAAACCGCCACGCAGTCTGCTACTGTGTTCCTACAGTCGCTCCATAATGTATTGACACCGGGGATCGTACAAGCCGAGCTGGAGATAAACGGCTTAATGTGCGACGGCAGAGCACTAAAACAAACATAAAGGCAAATGTGAGCTTATAAGATAATAGCATTTTTGTAACGATAGGGGGAGGGTGCAGCAGGCAAACGCGCGACATACAAGCTCAACACAAACATGCAGGCTCATTTGAGACGGTATTTGCATTGCTGGTTGACAGACAATAAAGCTATTCTTTCTTTGTGTTTCGTAAACTACAATGAAGTGCTGGTAGGCTACAGTACCGCACACTGTAAGTATTTAAAACTTATAATAATAAATATCTTAAGTTTGCATTTCTGTTAAGTATTTGGGCTAAATGAACTAATTGCACCCATTCAACACTTAATATACACAAACCGTTATTTTATGTTGCAGTTAGTGGTTTTGAAAAAATGTATTCACTATTTTTTAGGGAACCGTATCTAAATGTGATGTACAGGTAGCCAATATAGAGTGAATTCTCCATTAGAATGATCAGGTGGATCAATCAATAAAATTTGGGTATAGCCTCTGAGGTTTTTTACTTTCTCACTACAAAGACTAATATCATTGCAGTTTAGTTTTACTGTGGAAGTCAATACAGAAATGTGTTACAGGCAAGGAGATGGTTTAGGTTGTTTTCTTTGGCAAATGTCCTCCAAAATTCAGGCATCCTTTGGGCCAGCGGGTAACCAGTAAACAAGCATAGTGCCTGCCTATGAGAACAATCAGTGTAATTTTGTTAAAGGTTCCCTGAATTTAGTCAAAATATTGCCAATTAGTGGCAGTCTTCTAGAAACTGTGTTACAATATACAAACAATTAAAAACAGTACCAGTGAGTGTAATTCTGAATATGCCACAATGAAACAATGACATGTATCATTCCCCAAAGGTTTGTTAAATTCAGTCAGTGGAGTCAGATACATCTAGCTTAATGGACAAAGGGAAGGCAGATTGGTGATTGTATATGTGAGACTGAGGAATGTCTTTTATCTCATGATTTAGTTTTCTGTGCCAGGAATATACTTTTCTGTACATTGAGGGTCCATATTTTGTCCCTTATACTAATGTACACTGTGCGATTTCACCTGACCACTAGATGGTGTCGAAAGCAGCAAGAGCCAGAGCAACTCTGTCTTACAGGGTACCAAAGATGTTGAGAAGGCTATCTGTAGCCTGCACACTAGTGCACTCCCTCCCCCTCACTTTCCCTAACCTCAAAGCAAAATTGAACTTTGGTATTGGCTTATATAGTTACCTGGATGTGATATGAGTCCACATGGTAGTGAAATATCCTCATTAGTTGCTCCATGTTCTCCTTGGCTGCTAATCCAGAATACTGTATTTGTATCTCTCCATTCTTCCATAGAGTGGCACAGCTGGTCCTTTTAGAACATAAGCAAATGTGAACAAAGCAGACAATGCCAATGTAAAAAGCAACAATTGGCAGTACCTGTTTTTTTTTTTTTTTTTTAAGAGATTAAATGGCTCTTTTCTTGATATTTTTCTGTTTGAATTGGAAAGTAGTTCTGGCAGGGAGCATCTCCAGGTAACTTCTATGTAGTAACCTTGCGCCAGGAAGAAATTACTTGAAATTACTTTAACAAATCATTGTTATTCCGTTCATTAATGATGTGCTGAAAGTGTTAGTTTGAAACTAGTTTTGCCATGCTATGGAAGTGAATGGAGAGACACAAATACAATATTACCAGCCAATACTGTACCAAAGTTCAATTTTGCTTTAACCTCAATGGTGTGGGCATGTCTTGCACTGATGTGGATATGTTTTGCATTGTCCGAGCTGGTTTATACTAATCTGCAGGCTGAATAGCCTGCCTACTTGAAGTTGGTGGATAAAAACAAAGATAGTGTGATAGTGTGCAAAGATATTGTGCCTACTTTCAGATATATATACATCAAAGCAATCATCAGGCTGGAAACTCATAATCTTGTGTGGAGGTCTGGCTACATTACATTACATTACATTAGTAAACCTGCAAATTAGAACAGACTGGTATGGCAAGCCAGAAGGTTCACTTTGTAGGTGTATATTTGCCATTTGTGCTTACTGGTGCCAGTGGAAAAACTTGAGAAAGTTGCAATACTACTGGAGCACCATCTAAGCACAATACAAACCAAATTTTCCAAAATCTGAAAGTGTTGTCTATGTCCTGTGCAAAAATAATAAATAATAATTTTTTTTAAAGATGACTTTGTTGAAAGAATGGTGTTTGTGGGGCTAATTGGAGAGTGGCTTCATTGTCAAAATGATAACTGATACAAGTCTTATCAAAGATATTTGCAGCTGAGAAAAAATAACACTAATTTTAACGATCTAATGTTACATGGTACCGCTAACGTTAGCACGCAATCGCTATTGGGACCGCTGTAGCAATCAATGAACTGTCTTTAATGGGGCAAATGGATCAGACAGTGACATCGGGTAGATGTTGCCATGCTCTCAAATGTCTACTACCCATAGATATATAAAGAGAACTACCTTTGTTTTTATCCACCATCTTAGGTATTATAGTTTGTAGTCCTAAAACCTGGAAGTGAGCTAGCATTTTTGAGCCATGGGTTCCCTAGCCAAATTTCCAGTTCTTTACACATAGGCTTTTCAGTTTATGCAGAAAATAATGTCTGTAGTTAACATAAGCCTAAGAGAGTTTGACCTTTTATTTTTTTATGTATATTACACGTTATGTATATTACACGTTAATTATTAACATAAATGTTAATAATTACATTAAGCATGTTAATCCATAATCCATTCTTGCTCTGCTCTGCTGTACTTGGTCTGCTCTATACGTATCTAGTGCTTGTTCACGCTTCAATCAAACTGATACTCAGTTACTGCGTTTACATGCACTTAACAAAGCGGGTTACTGAGAGAAACCGGATTATGCTACCGTACGCCGATTACTGAAAATCCCGTATACATGCACTTCTCAGTAATCGGGTTTCCCCCCCTCTGCGAGCTCCTCAAGCCTGTCACTGCAGTTTACCGGGCAGTTGTAGCTTCACACAGCCGGACGTTTAGCGCTCATCACCGGGCAGAGAATACAAGTCAGTTGGCATCCCCGAGTATTCATCGGAGATAACGCTGACATAAAATTGTCAAGCATTCTTTGAGAATGTAGAACAGAAAGTTTATAGGTCAGTTTCATTATCTGTTCTGTTCTTTTGCACATGCACACTTGTAAAAAGCCGGTAGGAAATCAGGGAACGGGTTTACACGGCCGAGAAATTGGGTTACTCCAAGAGAAATCCAGCTAGCATACGCCGATTTCTCTTAATCCCTTACCCTGATTTCCGAAATCGCCGTTCTTGTTTACACGGCAGTTGAGAAATCGGGGAACCGCTGTCTGAGACGAGTAATGCCGGCCTACCAAACAACTTTTCAAGCGATTTCACTGTCGTGACCATTGTTAACAACCAGCAGGTGCGCTCTCTCCAGCACCAAACAGGAAGTAGTAGAAAGTAAACATGGAAGGGGCTCTGGGAAGAATGTGAACAAGCCTCAGCTCTCCTGGACTGTGGAGACTGTGGCTGTTTTTTCAGAACAAACCACTGCATAGTTGTGGCCAGAAGCTGCCTCTGTATCTGCTCCACAGTTTCTTCAACAGTTTCTTCCCGTAAATTTCCACGAGGAGCATGATGGGAAATAATCTCAAAGGAATCCAGTTGTAGTCTTGCGGTTAGTGACCCTGCAAGATCCCCAGTCTTTGCTAAAAACTCACATTTAAAGACAATTTGTCTTTAAATGTTAGAGAGTGTCACACTGTAGCCTTTTCAAAGTTTTATAGTGTATGGAAGGCATAACCCTATTTCTTAAGTGCATGTAAACGCAGTAACTGTTCGCACAGCTATGACCACCAGGATCAAGTATGGCAGAGACAGATAGCTATAGCTTGAATGCAGGAGGAGTAGCTACAACGGTAGACATGCAGTGGGGACTGATGGTGATGTGCTGTTGATGGAATGCAACCAACTGTTGTAGTTTTGTTTTAACCTAGCATTAGCTTTCTGCCTATATCTACTGCATGTTTTTCAGTAATCAAAAATGTGTATTGGTTTGTGGAGATTATTGTGCTTTTTTTCTTGCATTTTTGAACCCCCTGTGGAAAAAAAAAAATTGACCGGAAATCTAGTTAGGAAACCCATGGTTGAAGTAACTTCTGCCCTACAAAAACACAGTCATCACTACAACACTCTTCTTATTGATCCCATGAGAGTTCTATGATCCACCCCCACGAATCTGCTGTGCTGTGATTGGCCGCTGTATTCCGGGGTAGGTTAATGTTAGAGGGCGTGTCCCATTTAAAAGCTTTGGCATAATTTACGTCAGATGTTAATAGTTTGTTTTGAAAATCAATACCAAATGGCCAGGTGCTTGTAGTTTCTTGTACATATTTATACAAAATTAGATGTTTACCTGTACAAATATACATAAAATGCTAACCTAAACTTCAAGATATATGTATTTCCTTCAAATCCCAGAATACTGCTACTGAATAAAATAAGCAACACCATAGCACCAAGAAAAATCTCTAGCACCATCATTTGGCTGAGCAATAAAGTTGTGATCTAGTCTATTGTTTTTCATTTTATGTTATAGTGTCCACATTTCTGTTTATCCACATGTATTAATTTTATTTGTTCCTCTGCCTAAAGCATTGTTGAAATATGACTGTTGGTGTATTTGTTTGCTTAGCCTGCTTTTCATGTACCCCGTTGATTCATTTTTTGAGAGAGAACAGGGTCTTGATGACAATATGTTGTGTTTTCTGTGTGCAGTGCTCACCCGTTTCTGGATTGTGCCACTGTGAATTTTCTGAGATTACTTCTTTTAAACAGTAGGTGAAGGAACAGTAGAACCTTGACTTCAGTATGTATTTTAGCAACAGACATGGCAGAGGACGACAGAAGGGCTGCAAACAGCCACATGGCTGGTCCGTGTGAGATGGTATTGGTTTATATTATTATGTCTCAAAAAGTCTCCACAAAGCAAACATTAGTTGTAGGATTATTTATAGGTTCTGAACTCACATATTCCAGGTTTAAAGGAGAGGATTAAAATGATAAAAAAAAAAAAAACCAATAATTTTCTCTAAAGTCATATATCTGGGGGAGTATGTAGGGAACAGTTGGGGGAACAGTGCCTTTTCCTCAGAGTTTTGCCCTTGGCCCTCACAAAATCTGTGCATGCCCCTGCAAACACCAGCAGCTATTCAAAATTCAAAAGCACATACAAAACTGTTTGAGCTACACTGAATTATTTTATTCTGTCTGATCTGCATTTTTTCCCCTCAAACCTTTGTATTGTTTGATGGCTCATGATCTCATGATCAGCTTAGTAAAAGACAGAAAGAACTCTTACAGTAGGCATCACATGCATGTTAAAAACTGAGCTGCATCAGCTGAATGTTACAGCTTTGCTAAATGACACCCATTTCCACCCTCTGCAGCAACAAGTAGCCATTGGTTTGTTCCATCACAGTACTTCTGTAGTCAAGGGTCAGTGATCTGCTTGTTGTGATCCATCCAGCTTACCTGACCCCTCTGCTTTCACTCACCTTGTGTTCTGCTTTTATTTTAGTGTAGACACTGCAAGAGTGGAGCTGTTGAATAAGGCAGGTTGACTTCCTGAGAACAATTAATGGACAATAGATGTGTGCCAGTTTAAATTGTTGGCCTTCCTGATACATGTTAGCTCATCGTGGTGTATGGATAGAGTGCATAAAGGTGGCAGCCTCCCAGACTGGCATCTTTCAGTCCTCCTGGTCCATCCCACAGTGTATTGCTCCTCTAACATTAGCTCTGCTTTTTCATCTTTTAGCAGAAAATATTTGTATATTGTATTGAGTACAAAAAGTGCAAAAATGTATAACTGGAGTGTCATGTTCTTATTGCATGAGGTTCATGGTTGATAAAAAATGCATTTCAGGAATGTAGTTATGCTATGATGTATTATCTGTCATACTTACCAACTGTTTTAATATTGCTGAGATTAATGAAATTATGATGCTGAAATATTTGATTGGATACATGAGACAGCAGTAATAACCACATCAAGCTCGTTAATTTCAAACATTTCATTATTTTCTCCACATTAACTTCGAAACAACCTCATAAACCAAAGAGTAAGAAAGAGCATGCTTGGGCATGCAATGATGTCACAACATGATGATGTCACCGGGTGCGAAGTATAAAACATACAGTAGCAGAGAGTTTCTTTTTATATCATTCATAAACTCAGGACATTTCAGTATCCACTGAGAGTTAAAAGCTAGCGTTTATTTTACACTGCTCTCCATGTCTCATGTAGCCTTGTGTTGCTGGATAGAGAGACGAGAGGCAGAAACTCACAAACTGACACCAGATTGAGCAGGCTAAAC
>OMKZ01050511.1:0-21229 GCA_900302535.1 Neoniphon sammara | reverse complement strand
AGTTGCCCTATTCACTCCTTGTTCTTGTACAGTTGGGAAATGTGCAGCAGGCATTGTGTCAGAGGTCATCTGAAAATAACTTTGTTTTCTTGGTAGTGGGCCACACTACGAATCCAGAGAGGACGCAAGGAGCAGCCCAGTGTGCCAATCCCCCTGGCCAATGGTAAGCAAGATCCCTGTGAGTGAGGAGATGCTTTGTTATATGAAGATCCTGAGTGGTTCACACTGACTTATTTTCCAGTGCCGAATGCTAGATTTTCTTGTTTATTTTCTTGGGTTTATTCCTTTTTGTGATTTTGTTTTCATCATATCTGAACACTTTGGGATGCTGTTTTTATAATCTAAAATTCCCTTAATATGAGCTCCCGTGAAGGTCTCTTAAAGACAATTAGACCTTGGGGGAAATGTTGGCTTCGAGAGAGCTATCTGTAGTTCCTTGTTTTTCCTCCCAGTACATTGTGTCCTGTGGTATGAGGGGTTTGATTCACTCGCAGACAGGGCTGACCCTGCCCATGTGACTGCCCGGGGGATCTGGATTGGTCAGTCCTCGCATCTGATGTCGGGGTGCTGTGCAGCCGTAGAGAAACACACAGTCGTCTCAGGCTGATGATGCAATAGCGGATTACATAACTTCAGCCAAATAACCAACTCAGCCCACATTCAATATACTATGTCTCTGTGTCCTTAACCCCACTCCCAGCTGCTGCTCTATAGATTTAAACATTTCCTAGAGGTCAGTGCACTCGTGATCCTCCTGGCACTGGCTGTGTTATATGACTGGCTTCTACTTAAACAGGAAGCAAATTGTGTGACTGCTTCAGATTTAATCTTGTTTTAAGCTTGAGCTTTACAAGGGGGTGGTGTTTTCTCATTGTAGAGAAAGCATCTCTTTAACTGTGTATGACTAACAAACACATGGGACATCAAACAGCTTTTGGAGTTAGTGATATTTAACTTTTCAAAAGCAACATTATTAAGGGCTAAAATATGGTCATGGTTACACATCATCTATTTATCCTGTTATGACCAACATGGCCTAATTTTTACTTCTCTTTAAAGCACAAGATGGTTTGCTGTATTAGTAAATGAGTCACATGAAGGATGTTACGCAACATGATTTTGCAAATTATTCAGCCAAGATTGCAGAGTATGTGCTGTCCTTGCTTTCTTTGCCAAGAACATGGTATAGTCAGACTCCATTAATATGTAGTGGGTCAAAGTAAGTGATTGTATTGCAAGGGAGGCACGGATAAAGAATGTAAATATGCAGAAGGGTGTAAGAGGTAATAGACAGGGATGTAGGATGGAAGATAAACCCACATAAACCCAGTTTACCCTCTTTTCTATTTATCAAAAAAAAAAATTAAAACTGACATAAATGTATGTGGTTATTAATTCTTTATTTAAAGTTGTGCTTGTAAGACTGGCACAACACTGTTGTAAGTGTGACACAACTAGCCTGGTAAGACCAGGCTAGTTGTATATCTCATCTCAAATCTCATCTCAAATGAGATATGGAAAGTGAGTTCATATGTGAAACATGAACTTGTGAAATTTCCATGTAGTATCTAGACTATGACATGACAAATGACACAGACAAATGCAGGGAAAGGGACAGCTATCATGTCATAGTTAAGACAGTTTTACATCAGTCTTATGAACTTTAAATAAAGTTTTACCTTTATGTGACATAAAATCTACAATATACATCGCAGTAAGAAGTATCAAACTAACATAAGTTATATGAAGATGAGGTCTTTCACCAGAGAAAGGCGTAAATAAACGCCTTTCTGAAAAGATAATTGATTGTCGTTTGTATTGGTGGTTGTTGGCTGTAATTTGTTAAAGGTATACCATTACCACATACCAATACCAATACCATTTTCACCTCTGAACATCCACTGAACATCCTCGTTTTTAAAAAACACTCCAAGATGTATATTTCAAATCCACATGATACACTGTGTAAATAAGACAGCTTCAGAGTTGCTGCAAGATTTATTTTTTCACTTTGACGGAGCTAGGCTAATGACTCCTGTAGTCTTTAAGTCTTTATGCTAAACTAACATGAAATGCTACCCATAGGAGCCTAACCAGTGGATGCATAGAGGTGAAAATGGTATTGAACATCTTGTCTCACCCTGCGTAAGTTGGAAAAAGGGTATTTTGCCCAAAACGTTGGAGTATTCCTTTAATTCATAGTGTCTTTATGGTAAATACACAGGGATCATTAAGAGAGAGGGGGGCTCCATGGAGGAGGAGATGGGGGAGCTGCGGTGCTCTCGGCCCCAGTCACCAGCAGGGCGAGAGTTTGCCCTGAGTGACGTCTTCTATTTCTGCAAGAAGGGCATGGAGAGCATCGTGGATGATGAGGTGACGCAATGCTTCTCCTCTGAGGAGCTGGTCTCCTGGAACCTCCTCACCCGCACCAACCAGAACTTCCAATACATCAGCCTGCGGCTCACTGTCATCTGGGGCTTAGGCGTCTTCATACGCTACTGTGTCCTCTTCCCTCTCAGGTCAGTGTGAACCAACTCGACCTTTTACCTCCCCTCACCTCAGGGAAATAGGGAATGTGGCAAGAGTCCACCCCGTGTCCATTATCTTTGTGTTTTGCAACCACTTTCTGGTTCAGTGCAGTGGGTTTCAAGTGGAGGCTGGGAACCCCCAGCGATCCCGAGGGGCAAAATGTTGAATAGTATAATGTCCCTATAATTTAATTCACTAGAAATCGTTACAATACAAAAATGAGTGTCATTACTTTGACATTATATTCTAATCTCACCACTTTGACTATATTTTGTCAGTGTTCTAGTATGACATATAAACAAGTTAATACTTAAAGGATTACTCCGTTTTGGGCAAAATACCCTTTTTCTGACTTACCCAGACTGAGCATAGCATAAAGAATTGAAGTCTACAGGAATCTTTAGCCTAGCTCTATCAAAGAAAAAAAAAACTCTGAAGCTGTCTGTTGTACACCATGTATCATGTGTGTTTGAAATACACATCTTGGATTAAAAAAAAAAGTAATAATAAATAAATAAATAGAGTTGTTTTAGGAGTTAGATGTTAGATGGTAAGAACTATAACCGATGAAGACATATGTTCAGCAGTTATAGTTCCTACCATCTATAGTTCTTACCGTCTAATTTCTCCTAAAACGATTTTCATTTTAAAAAAAGAAAAGAAAAAAACAAGACATGTATTTCAAATACACATGATACATTGTGTAAATGATACAGCTTCAGAGTTGCTGTAAGGTTTATTTTTTCACGTTGCCAGAGCTAGGCTGATGACTCCTGTAGACTTCAAGTCTTTATGCTAAGCTAACACAAAATGCCTCCCATCGGAACTGAACCAGTGGACGTCCAGAGGTGAAAATGGTATCAAACATCTTGTCTCAGTCTGGGTAAGTCAAAAAAAAGGGCATTTTGCCCCAAAACATTGGAGTATTCCTTTAACACAAACAAAAATACAGCTTCATGAAGTCTGCAGCTTCATGAAAGTCAACTTAGGTGTCTGGAACATGAAAAAGTTTGAAAACCCCTGGTATGGTGCATTCACATTAGTTACAGATCCAATTTTTCAACGGTGGTCTGTCCTCTGACTTGCAGGATCACCCTGGCTATCATTGGCCTGACATGGCTTGTGATTGGAACTACTCTGGTTGGATTTCTGCCTGACAGCAGGTACAACAACAAGCCTCAACACTGTTCTGTCCTGTTTAAGAAGTTTTGGATCCTCTGTGTTACTTTTTATGCAGCTGCACTTATTTTTTTTCTCATTTTAGCTTTTATATTTATTGTGTGTGTATTACAGTGCAAAGAACTGGCTGAGTGAGTTGGTCCACCTGATGTGCTACAGGATCTGTGCCAGAGGACTCTCAGCCACCATCCATTACCACAACAAGTCAGTTCCAGCTGGATGTGTCAAGTGCAGCTACTGTGCGGCTGTTGTTTCATTTTACTTCTCACTCTTATCACACCTTTAGTTATCAGCATGAATACATTTCACACGCCGGGGGCTGCTGACAGAGCAGCAGTGTTGTTAACCCATGCAAATGTAGGCTCCTCTAATTTTCTAGAGAGAACCGTCCGCAAAAAGGAGGCATATGTGTTGCAAACCACACCACACCTATTGATGTTGTCATTTTGGCCAATGACGGATGTTATGCAATGGTGGGTATCACAACACGGCAGGTCAACACATCACTGATATTTCAGATTTCATCCAGCAGCTATTGTTGTAAAAAGGCGGGGAATTGTCATGCTCTTTGCGCCGTGCTGTTCGCAGGTGGGTCAAGTTCACGCAGGCCTGATGGGGATCATCCAGAGGTCGATGCTGAGGTCTTGCCCCCATGTGTGGTTCGAGAGATCAGAGATGAAAGACCGCCACGCTGTTACCAGTAGGTGAGACAGTCAGCTAGTGAATGGGAAACAATATCAGTAACACAGGTTGTAGATGCCTCTGCACAGCGGAGCATGAACGGTTGAACAATTCTGCAAGGATTTCCAATGACAATGTTCAGTCCTTGTGTATTTATAGAGTTTAACCAGCTGTCACATTAAATTAACAGCTCATATTCATTTTATTGTGCATTATTATAATAGCTTCCCACCACTGTGTCATTCAGCATAGCAGGTAACTGGCAGCCTATAGACAGCATATGACCCATGTCCACCTAAATTATAACCTCTGCTAGTTTCAACCTGGACTGTATTTTTACATCATTTATATCATAACAATAGATTCCAACCACAATCTTGTGTTTCACCCCCAGTATTTCAACCCCAAAATTCATAAAGCAGGTCTTTTTCAACACATTGATTGTGTCATAATGTAATGAGGCATGTTGGTAAATAAATAGATGTAAATCCAAATTCCCAACTGCTCATATCACCGACATGATCATAATAACCTTATCTGCAAAACATGAGCTATATGCTTCATGGGGTATAGTTATTGATATGTTGAAGTGAATTTCAATTTTTGATGTTTGTCTGATGATTTTATTGCAAGCATGCTTGTGTTGGACTTATAATCTGTTTGTAATGCATCAACATAGATTTTAATTAATGTGTTAACTGAAACTATTCCCCCAAATGTTTCTCCCAAAGTGAGAAAGATTTTGAGAATTATTTCAGTAATCAGCCCATGAATCTCATCCATTTTGCTGTTGTATCTCAGCAGTTGTATTTACAATTTAATTATTCCTTGAGCCCATAACCCTCAGTACAATGTGATCAACATTGTCATTGCAAGGTTTGTCTGTGAGGGAAGAGAGTAGAAGAATGCTGGAAGAGCAAAGCTGTGACTTAAAAAGGAAGGCTTGTGCATTTGGTGTGTAATAGAGTATTTGGGTCTGACATTTGAGCTGGTCACTTGAATATTAAGTGCACACTGCAGTGAACCCATGAATGCAGTGAGCATTCATGGGTTGGACTGATGCTTTATGGCATGGAAAATACAGCATCTAGTTTGACTGGGGATCCCCCACAGGGCAAGAGGCGATGGCTAAGAGGATTGAAAAAGTATAAACAGGGTACTGAAGAATCTGGAGTTTAGCTCTGTTTGCACTGAAACAAATTACCTAAAGATTTAAGCACAAGGATCTTGAACATTTAATTTCCTCCAGAGGCTATTCAGTAGTCGGCAAGCAATAAGTGTAACACGCTGATGCTAGTCTATGTGTCAGACACAGACGCTGTTCAGTATTTTGTGAATCTTTTAGTACCAAATTTACGCTTGCAGTAAACACACAGGTAGATTATATTCTAGTTTTTTCAGAGATGATACACTACATTTGTATACTACAAAACCTGTGTGGATTTCAGATTAATGCTCACACACACACACACACACACACTTATGCACCTTCTGGCCTCCAAAATTATTCTGCAAGTGCAGAATAATTTTGACATGCACTACCAGTGAAGTTCCCATCCCTCCACTATGACTAATGAAAAACTATTCCCTTCTCCTCCACAGGCTGAGAGCTCATGTTGCAGCTAAGAACAAACTTCCCATCCTGATTTTTCCAGAAGGTTAGTTACTAAGATGCTATGAAGAAACACCTCTGGCTGTAGCTGATTTTGTTTTATTTATTTATTTATTTATTTATTTGGAGGATGATAGTAGTTTTGTGATAAGATCATTTCTGTCTGTCTGTAATTCTTTCTCATACAGGAACCTGCATCAACAATACATCAGTCATGATGTTTAAGAAGGGAAGCTTTGAAATCGGAGGGACAATATACCCAGTGGCCATCAAGGTACTGCATAAATAATGAATTAATACTTAAAGGAATACTCCAATGTTTTTGAGCAAAATACCCTCTTTCCGACTTAACCAGACTGAGACAAGATGTTCGATACCATTTTCACCTCTGTACGTCCACTGGTTTGGTTCCTATGGGTAGCATTTCATGTTAGCTTAGCATAAAAACTTTAAGTCTACAGAAGTCATTAGCTTAGCTCTGTCAAAGTGAAAAAATAAACCGCAACTCTGAAGCTGTCTCATTTACATAGTGCATTAAGTGTATTTGAAAAACACAATATTCTGTATTTCAAATACACAATACATTGTGTCTTGGAGTGTCATTTTAGGAGAAGTTAGATGGTTGGAACTATAACTGCTATCTAACTTTATTTTTTCACTTTGACAGAACTAGGCTAAAGACTCCTGTAGACTTCAAGTCTTTACGCTAATCTAACACGAAATGCTACCCATATAGGAACCAAACCAGTGGACGTACAGAGGAGAAAATGGTATCAAACATCTTGTCTCAGTCTGGATAAGTCGGAAAAGAGTATTTTGCCCAAAACATTGGAGTATTCCTTTAAATTTACCATGTGATCTGTCGATTCTGTGAAAAATGGTGTCTAATGTTCAATATCTCAACAATAAAGTTGACTGCATCCACTAAATATTATTTTAGAAATATCAGTATAAAATAGCAAATTGCTGCAATGAAATAACTATTGTAATAACTATTGTAATAATGTAATAATGTAAGAGTATGCTTCATGTACTGCAGTAGAAATGGTGGATCTTTAATCTGGAATTAAACCTTTAGAATGTGATGACAGGAATTGTGATGCTCTCTGTGGATGTTGCCTCTCCTTCTTTCACCTCTTCCTCATAGTTTAGAAATCCCCTCGGTAAATTGCTCACGTTAACTTTGTTCTTTCCTGTCCCAGTATGACCCACGTTTTGGAGATGCTTTCTGGAACAGCGGCAAATACAACATGGTCAGCTACCTGCTCAGAATGATGACCAGCTGGGCCATTGTAGTCAACGTGTGGTACCTCCCCCCTATGACCAGACAGGTAGACTCTCTAGCTCCAAATTGAAGCTCATTTTTTTCTGCAAATTATGATTATTATGCTTTTCCTTTTTGCATTTTAACATGAACAAACCACACAAGATAATTCTGTTCATACAGATCACAATAAAAAAAATGCTCTGTCCCAGTCAACAGTTACATGGTAGCAGATTTTTAAAAGTGTGCAACCATGGATGCAGTGGAAGTAAATCTTCCTAAACAGCTTTCTGTCTGCAGGAATGGAGTTTAGCACCTCTTTAGGCTGACATAAATCTTTATGACGCTAATTCATAGTATTGCCTGCCTAAGTTGAATAAGATGGCTATAAAATTACATGAAGATTTTTTCTTTTAATGGGAATAACACAATTTGATCCTGTTCTGAATGTATATTTGATTTTTTTTTATTCATTCATTAATTTATTTTTTATATTGGCAATTGTTTTCCCTATGCTGATCACCAGCTGGCAGTGATGAGGACTAATGTTTGCAACTTACACTCAGGTTGTATATAACATGACTTCATATGTGACTTGGACTTAAGGTTGAACAAATAGTATCTAGTACATGTATAAAATGTAATAGAATTTAGTTAGAAATGATTTACACTTCAAAAAGTTGAGCTTACATTGTGTTCTCCTGTTGCAGGGTAGTGTAATGTAGTGAGTGATAATGTGCAATTGTGGTTTCTATCTGTATCCTCATACTGGTTACACTGACATTTTATTTAACCAGTGCCGGATTTGCAGATAACAAAGTAAGCAATAATGGAATCAGGTAGCTGCAGATTTCTTAGAAATAACCATTTTGTGGTTTCAGCGCACCATGTGAGACGTGACTCAAACTTGTGACCAAACACTTGATCTGTGAGACTTATTGTGATTTGTCAGCATCTCTGTAGACTGCAAGACATAGTGTATCCAACTTTTATTTAACTTATGCTCACTAAGTATTATACCAAAATAAGCTAATCGTGTAGTACATTTGAATTTTATTAATGGATAGCCCCTTGAGATGAATCATCTCATTAGTGATAAGAATTGTTTTGCTGATTTTCTCTACTGTAAATTCACTATTCCTTTTTAAACAGTGCTTTCTATTTTAAGACCTACTCAATGGGCCTTTTCACACTGCACTTACTTAAGCCCTTACTTTTTGTGTTCACAAGGATTCAGTAATCCTGGACTGTTGTAGCAGTGGGTTAGTGATTCACACTTTGACCCCAAATCCTCAGGCTAATATCCGTTCAGCAAAACATTACACGTGACCGGTGTTTACATTCTACATCCATCTATCCACATCATATTGTTCTCACCTGCTTCATATTGGCATATTGTGTTTTGGGAAATTTTAGGGGTTAAGCCCAAAAGTCACTCACTTCACCATGGGCAAACAGGGATCTTAGCCCGGGGCTAAGCGTAGTGTGAAAAAATGAATAACAATTGTCTATATCCTGTAGAAATCATTCACACAACACTTAGACATGTACGTTAGTATAACATAAAATATTATCCTATGCCATTCATATATTGTCAGAGGTTTATTTAAATTCTCTCACTGTAACATTGGAGACTCTATGACAGTGATATTAAAATCACAATGTTGATATCAGCTTAAGTACATGAAGTTACACACAACTCTTAAAGGAACACTCCCTTTGGGCAAAATGCCCTTTTTCTGACTTACCCAGACTGAGACTAGATGTTCAATACCATTTTCACCTCTGTAGGCACACTGGTTCGGTTCCTATGGGTAGCTTTTCGTGTTAGCTCAGCATAAAGACTTGAAGTCTACAGGAGTCATTAGCCTAGCTTCAAAGTGAAAAAGTAAACCTTACAGCAACTCTGAAGCTGTCTTATTTATATAGTGCATTAAGTGTATTTGAAAAACACATCTTGGAATTTCTTTTTTTTTATTTTAGGAGAAGTTAGATGGCTCGAAGAACACAGTTATCCTTTCGTCTGTGTTCAGCAGTTATAGTTCCTACCATCTAACTTCTCCTAAAATGACTCATTTTTAAAAAAAAAAAATCCGAGACGTATATTTCAAATACACATGATACAGCTTCATAGTTGATTTAACGTTTATTTTTTCACTTTGGCGGAACTAGGCTAATGACTCCTGTAGACTTGAAGTCTTTATGCTAAGCTAACATGAAATGCTACCCACAGGAACTGAACCAGTGGACATACAGAGGTGCAAATGGTATCAAACACCTTTTCTCAGTCTGGGTAAGTTGGGAAAACGTTGGAGTATTCCTTTAATGACAAATTTGAGGTGAGTTGAGGTGGTCAGGTCAATGCCGATCCCTGACATATCTGCTATTTTATTTCTGTTTTGAACAGGACGGGGAAGATGCGGCCCATTTTGCCAACAGAGTGAAATCTGCCATTGCTCAGCAGGGAGGGCTACTGGACCTGGCATGGTAAGGAGGCACAACCCACTGCATGATCATAGCACTTACAGTACATTTATACATATGTTTTTTTGTTTGTTTGCTTTTTTTAATTAACAGTTTTCAAAAGTAATGGTAAAGTAGGCTATGTTACAGCACAACTTCAGAGTTCTGAAATGTTTCCTGGCAGGGATGGGGGACTGAAGAGAGCGAAGGTGAAGGATTCACTGAAGGAGGAGCAGCAGAAGATGTACAGCAGTATGATTGTGGGACAAAACAGCGATAACTCACCAGAACCAAGCAGCCAAGGCACAGAGGAACAATGATGTCTGACAATCCCTCTGATAAACTCTGGACAATTTTCTCTTATGCTTTCTGTGATGTCTGTAGATCAACTACCTATCACATCACACGTGAGCTGGATAAATTCCAAGATGTTGGAAAGCGGTAGGCCGTGTGACGCTGATGATTGGTCGCTTTGAGATGATTTTGCAGTGGGAGGGCTAAGGAAGGACTAGTAAATATCTCAAACTAATATGTACTGATGATACATATTATACTTGCCTTTTTAACTTGTCCTGGTCTGAAGGTTGACCAAGAAACTTCACCTCATACTTTTTCAGCTGTTTTTACCTTATATGGTGGATCTGATATTTTGTCCAAAGTTGTAACCAGTGCTCAGCCAAGAATGGCTTTTTAACGAGGTTTCACAGAAGTCTTAATGTAATGAGTTTTGTTTCCAGTTTCATTCCTGTAGCCCTGTGCTGGTGTAGGACTGCATTTCTACCACTGGGAGGCAGCGTATGCTAACCCAACAATTATTAATGTATTTATCCACTTATTCCATTACCCAAGACTCAAGACCTCAGCATATCAGCTGTCATCAAAAGTTTAGCACAGTGATTAACATGATATACATACAGAATAATTCCAATCATCAATGACAATTTATTTGAGTGACAATCATGATAAATCCACAAGCCAAATCTATCCTGATTGAAAATCAGAAACCTATTGCTGTTTACTATGAGACATATCTCTCCTTAAGTATTATCAATTCATTTCAAAATATTCTATTTTCACACATAAGGATTTTAAATGTTGTATGTATTTTTTAAACCAATGTCACATTTTGTATTAGGCTGCCTTGTTTTTTTTTGTTTTGTTTTTTTTACCTGTGTGGGCCTGTAATAACAGGAAAAATGTGATTTCATAATTGCTGATGATCTTCACCTAGCTATAAGCTAATCATTTTATGACTTAATCTTGCTGTTTCAAACCAATGTTTCACTGTATTGTGTTATAAACAGTACAGCAATATCAGTCAGGTAAAAAGCAACTTATAGCATTTTGAATACATGCTTATTTATTGAATATTGTAGCCTAATGCAGCCTGGTTAAAGACAGATATTTCCCATCAGATTTGCAGGGCTAAATGAACGCCTGCTCTGTGTCATCTTCATTTAATTAAAGCCACCGACAGAAATGATCTGAAATATCCACCTGATCACACTGGGGCAGTTTTAAGGGCACTGTCTGTCCTAATAAAAATCCATTATTTCTGTAATTGAAGTCAGTGGGAGAGAAGAAGCGAGCGAGAGAGAGAGAGCGAGAGCTGTGAGAGAGAAAAGAAATGCATGGTCTCAACTAAAAAAGCTCGCGCAGATGAGTATGGGCGAGACATGTTTACTGTGACGGTGCTTTAATAAAGAAAGCAGAGACTGTGAAATAGCATTGAGTTATTCTTCCACACACAGCGAGCTCGGAGCGGGCTTAAATTTCACAGGCTCTCTGTCTCTCACACTGAGACCATCTCACCAGCCGACTCAAGCACCCGGCTATAATAACAATCCCGCAACTTAAATTGCTTGAACAGAAATGTTTGTTCTCCCCTAACAAGATTGTGAATTATTAATAGGATCTAAAGCCGATTTTATAACCCGATTGTTGAGGTGGGATTCTTGGCAAGCAATGCTCCGCCACACCATTTACTGTGATGTATGTGTCTGCACATCTTTATATCCAATTTAATGTGATTCAGATAGATTTCAAAGGGACATCATAAAAGGCATTGGAGTGACCCCTGCTAGGTCTGGATGACTGTAGACTCCATACAACTACCCTGTATGTCTCAATATGTTGATTAGATTTGCTCAATTTTAGTTTTACTCTGAGGTGATCTATACAAATGCAATGCAGGTACACTAAGTAAATATGAATACATTTCCAAATTGAATCATTTTTCCCAGAGAATGTAGTCCCATGGAGGACATCATTTTAAATAACGCTTTGCTGCTGGGAACTGAGCAGCTTGACCAGTCGCAAGGGTAAATGACTGAGGCGCATTCTAAGACTTGCCATTAGTTAGACCATAATGTCTTTAAATGCATTGTTCTGCCATCCATTCTGCGCTAGAAATAGGGCTCCTGCTGTAATGTATGTGATGCCGAGATGGAATACATCACGGAGAAAATAATCAATACGGGCATGGAGAGGGACGGCGGTAAAGACCACACTGTCCATAATCAAAGGAGTTCTCCAGAACTACATCAGATTCATTACAGATGTGTCTCTGGTCCAAATTTAGCATTTAGAGTGAGCTGGGATGTGTGAGATCAGCTGAACCTTCCACCTCTCAGAAGCTCCTCAAGTCTGATACTGATGCTCAAAGACAGAGCAGTGAAAATAAGGTTGACTCACATGTCGTCCAACACAAGGTTCTTCATTTGTTGCCATTTCTTTAAGACTATAATATTAAAAGACGCTGAACAATATATTCAACAAATGAATCTTTTGTGTTAAATGATTGGCACTGGCTACAGGTGTAGGGAGGGGAATCGACAACTGGTTCCAGTTGAGAACCGGGTCCAAATCGTCCGATCCATTGGAATCGTTTGTCTCCAAGCTTATCAGTTCCTTTTACTGACGCTCAGGTTTGTCTGACAATTACAAAAGTTACATCCTTCTAAGAAAAGGAGCATTGTCATTTATTTTAACCTCCACTGAAGGCACTGACCTGTGCTTTCGACACTATGTTCAGACTCAGCGATAATAAAGCACAAAACCTGTCTAGGCCTACTTTTCCACACATAAAACTGATCAGGAATCAGTGAGGGAATCGATAAAGAATCGGACCAGTAAGCAAAATTGATAATGGCACCGATATCAATAAAATCTTATCAATTCCCATTCCTATACAAGTGTCTCTTCTGTGTCTTAAATATATAAAAATAGTAAAATGCTCTCCATGTTTTAGTAAATTACATTCTTGTTGCCTGTTCTGTGATCATTTGGTAACAAGAACATCACTGTGGTAGCAAGAAAAATCCTCTGCAGGGGTTTAATTTGATCTAATTGGATCGTAGATCCACACAAGGTGCAACAGAAGGGATGAAGGGATCATATTTTCTGAGTAAATAAATAATAGATTAAGAGAAGCAGGCTTTGTCTTCAATTCTATTTTGCTGTGTTCCTGCTGTCATGTCTGTCAGGGTGGCCATGCTGGAGCGTGGCAGCAGTCACAGGTTGAGCGTGATGCTGTGACTGGTCACAGCGAAGCCTGTGGCAAAATCAAGTTCACCACAGGTTACACCAAGCCTGTCACAGCCAGCATGCAACATTGCAGCATGAAAGGCTTTGCACAGCACATACTGAGCCTTTAACATATGGAAGAAAACTGTAAAGTTGGGCAAAGTTTTCTTTCAAGTATGGGTTAGTTTGAGAGTTGTATATATGTGTGTCTGTGTGTGCGTATTTGTGTGTGGGTGTGTGTGTGTGTGTGTGTGTGTGTGTGTGTGTGTGTGTGTGTGTGTGTGTGTGTGTGTGTGTGTGTGTGTGTGTGTGCATGGCGGTCTGGCCAGGAGGGGGAAATATAAGACCAAGCCTTTCAAAGCATCGCACTGATTTGCATACACTAATGAAACGGGCTATAATTGGTCGGAATTGATTTTTTTTCCCCCGCTTTGATTGAGCTACAATTGAGTCTGAGGTTCTTCAAGTGGAGAGCTGATTGATTTGCGGTTAAATTCCAGTTTATTTAGTTTAGGAAATAATTATGTACTCATGCCGTGATCGGACAGAGAGAGGAGAATCTCTCCTGACCCCCTTTATGTATTTTGAGTGTAATCATTTTTATCACCATCTACAATCTATATCCACATATATATATTTTTTTAGAAATCCCCAAACAATTCATTGTGTTTTACTGAGTACAACAGTGGAGTTACATGAAAAATGTCCTTCAGCGAGGTACATGAAGGTGTGAAATTGCAGACTACTCTTTGCCCTCGGCCCTGTGCCTCAAAAGGTATTTCTTCTTTTATTGACAGAGTGGCAGAATTTCACCTTGATGGTGGCTCTTGCGAGTGGCCCACCGTTCCCGGCATCTTCCTCCCCCTTGATTGCTTTTGTTTCCAGGTCACCTCCTATCTATCGCCTCAACTTTTTCAATTTCTCAGGGCTTGTTGTTGTATGAAGACAGGAGGCATTGCCATCATGCACCGGTGGCGGGCCGCTCTGTGGAAATGTACATAAGCCCACAAGAGAAACAATACAAAGACATTCAAATCACTTTTCATGCTTAGTGGGCAACGGAGATCTTGTCATCTCCAACGGAGGAACACACAAGTTCATCAAATGAATAATCAAATAAATGTCTTGGTTCATTAATATGAAATTATCTTAGCATGAAGATTAATTGCATTAAACTTATGAAAGTGTGTTTTTTTGTATAAATCTAAGGCAGGGAAATGATGGATGATGAGAAGGGCGTGATGAATGAAGAAAGCAGCGGAACTAAATTGAAAGTGTACTCATCCGTTCTCCCCTCACAACTAATGATAAATTGAGCATGTCACGTCGAACAATGCATGTTCAGGTTTAAACATCATCCCCTCCACGAGGCAGTAATGTGGGCCGTCAGGTAG
Organism: Neoniphon sammara; assembly: GCA_900302535.1. Lineage (NCBI taxonomy): Eukaryota > Metazoa > Chordata > Actinopteri > Holocentriformes > Holocentridae > Neoniphon > Neoniphon sammara. The sequence goes on along the minus strand of OMKZ01050511.1, from coordinate 6,582 downwards.
CTCGCACCTCGCAGGCGGGTTTCCCTCCTGCGTTTCTGTTGGAATAGAAGCGCTAATACAGAAACCCAGCCTCAACTGTATTTGACTCCATCTGTCTGTCTGCCTATTTGTATTTTTCTGAGCGTGTGCACAAAGACAGATTTGTTGGGTTTTCTTTATTTGTACAAAACTTTACCCCATGAATTCTGTATTTATTTTTAGCATATCCCCGCACTGATATTTCCTTTTTTCCCATAATGTGTAAAGGGAAATATCTATAAGGATTGATTGCAGGAATATTGTTTACTTTGCTTTGTTTAAAAAACAAAATAACTGACAGGCAGCCAAAGTTACAGATGATCAAATTCCTATTAAGATTGCATCTGGCCTGGCTCCAGCTGACAGCCTATATTGTAAATGATATTGCCATCTGTGAGGCTGCGACAGTTGGGGAATGAAGAAGAGGATCTCTATCAATCTCCAGTTGGGCCATTCATATTACAATACTAGTTATGTCATTGCTGCAATGCAAGTATGGACATTTCTGATTGCGACTGCTAAATGCTGACAATTGCTGCAGACTTTATGGCATCATAATGCTACGTTATATTATGTTTAACATTATACTCTCAATCTAACTGTTACTTCATGGTAGAATATATTCATGCTAGAATAATTCTCCACTTCATAAGGTTTTATTTCTGTTTAGTGTGACTATAAGCTGCTCTAGCAGGGATATGTGTACTAGTATAATAGGTTTGAGACAATATGCTTATCTTGCCATTCCAGACTATCACGATACTTGGGTGCCAATTCAATATGTATTGAATTCTTAAGTATTGCGATTTGATATTACAATGTATTGCAATTTTTGTTTGCTTTCTTTAGCACTAGACCAAGGGAAAAAGTTGAATCATATACTTCTTTGAGACTCCATATCATGAGTCATATTTCCAAAAACAGCACACATCACGTCAGTTACTCTTGTTGAGTTTTATTTCAGCAGCATCATTACTGTACATGTAGATCAGAATGAGTACAAAATATACACCTTTTGAAGTAAACTGCTACATTTAGCTGTTCCTGTTCATCAGTATACTATCACGATACTTGAGTGGCGATTTGAATAAAAAAATTGTCAAAGAAAAAAAAAAAGATTCGCAATACTTGAGAGAATCCATTTTTTTCCCACCCTAAATATATAATATAAACTATACTGAATGTGTTACTTGGCAGCTACAGTGAAATATGATGGGTTTTTTTTATAGTACCTTGGTGCACAATTTCCCCTGTATCAAAATATGTGATGATTTCCTATTACACAAACAACTTTCAAAGAAAATTACATTGCTTGATTTTATTCCAAGTTCATATTTGGCAAGTCCATGTTAAATGTCATCCATCGTGGCACTTTCTGATCATAGTCTCCGGGGGAAGGGGTTCATCTCCCCTCTTCCACCAACCAAAGCAAAAAGCAACGCTGCATCCGGCAAACTCAGGCTTCTCCAATTTCATTCTCAGCAGCTATGCAGAAAAAAAAAAAAATCAGTTCAGCGGAGCAGCACACTTTACAACTTCTAGGCAAAATGAATACTTTTTAATTTCTCTGCCTGGGATGGCCCCGGGCCCCAGGACAATGTTGATGGATGATGTTTTAATGCTGCTGAATGTTATTTTTACTGAACAGGGAAAACTATAAATTTTTACTTCATTGGCAATGATCGTGCCCTATGCATAAAAGTGCGGCGGGTGTGCGTTGCCCATGAATAATCGCCCCCTCGCAGCAGATGTTACTTTGCAGAAACCAATTCCTCGGATAAGATTTGCAGAAGATTAATTGTCTACAGCTGTTTCATGGCCCGGTGCAATCTTAATACATTTATGATAAGTTTAAAAGCTCACTAGAGGCAACAGAGGCTCCCATGTGGGGCTGCGGAGAGAAAGGGATGCTTTATTCCTACATCTGGATTCATATCCTCTGTCAGATTCATCATTAGCCTTTATGCAAGACGACTAAGAGGCTGGCCATCATTATCGTGCCGGGTGCAACAGTGTCTTCCTCCTCTTTCTTTATCCTCTCCTTCTCGCTCATCATCCCCATATTTTCATTTTCCCCATTTTTGAGTGACCGAATTATTCAGATTTGTGCAAATGAGTTGTTTTCATTTTTCCCCTCTGAGAGTGGAAATTGAAAGTGACCTAGCGTGACCCCCATCTATTACTCAAGCTAAATTGCAGTGAATGCGCAGTCTGGATCGCTCTGACGGTACAGGCCGACTCCACGGCTTTGTTAACCAGGGAGATATGACCCTGTCTATACACAGCATCTGTTCCAGTTTGGAAGAATCAGCGTGTTATGACCCATACTCTGGGTTTTATAAAGCTCATATTTAGATATTCTTGACAGAACAAAGGCAATCATGTTCGCATTTCAGCAGTGGGTCAGAGGCTGCACTCAGCGGGGCCAGTTCTTTAAGGTGATTTTGAAGAACCACCTCATGTTTAAGAGTTCCTGACACTGATGGAGGATCTGAAGATTTCATTTGCTAAACATTTAACCCACTGTAGCTCTTCCTTCCCTGCAATTGTGTGCGCCTTTCATTCTACCATATAGCTCATTTAATAGTAAGCTTTCTCTCAGAAATGATACAGCTGTCAATAGATCATTGGTATCCATTATTAATATGGGAATCCTCTCAGTGATTGAATGAATCACAGGAAGCCCTGTGGTCTGTCACTTACTCAACTCCAATTCAATTTCCACTGTCTTGATTACCCAAAAATGAAACACATTGACTAAATATCTGTGTATTGTAAGCATGATCCATGTTACAGGGTTTCCACGGTCATGGAAAACCTGGAGAAGTCATGGATTTTCAAAATCTCATTTTCCAGACACGGAAAAGTCATGAAATTAAGTAAAATCATTGAAAGTTTTGGAAAAGTCATGGAATTTCATTTTGTTGTCTGTAATGAAATTAATTATAGTAATCATCCATGGATAATCTTCCACGTAATGTTTTGATGTGCAAGTCTGACTTTCTGTAGCTGTTGGTATGTGTCGATGCATGACCACGTTATGCTCCTTCATTTTCACTTCTGTTGACGTACTTACAGGTTGTGAACGGTATTTTTTAGCATGGATGCTGCTTGAAAAATGAGGCACATTCACTAAACATCTGTGTATTATAATAGTTTAATGTGATCCATGTCACAGGGTTCCCACGGTCATGGAAAACCTGGAAAAGTCATGGAATTTTAAAATGGTCATGGAAATTTTACAATGGGCCCTTGAAAAGTCATGGAGAAGTTTGGAAATTCTGTCTGTGAAAATGTGCGGGAACAATCCTCATATGGGGAAGTCCCTAATTTTGCCTGTCCAGAGCAATTTGGATTATCAATATATAAATGCCTGAAAAACCCTCTGAGCTTGAAAGGTGTCATTCTCCAAAATTAATCAAGAGCAAATAAAGCTAACATGAAATGTGTTGAATACAAAGGACAAAAGATGTCTTTCTGAAGACCTTAACCACTTATTCAAACATACATCTGTATATTGTTCATAGTCACATTATCACTTATGATCACTTACTTTAAGTTTAAATAAGGGAAATTAAGGGAATCTGTAAGGGAAATTTCTCTCAGTCAAAAGACTTCATGGCTCTTTTGAAGGGCTGTGGAGCTAAACTCAAAACATGTAAAGGTAGACAGTTCCTACCTATTTCTGATCATGAACAACCTCCCAGTCGTCTCCTAACACACACAGCACTGCAGTGTGACAGAGCCTGGCATAATCTGACAGGTACTGGTCATAAATAATCCAGGCGCGCCACCATCAGCATGGCCCGTGCCTCATCTCAATGACACCTCAGACACCGAACATGACATAATATGCTGTAATAAAACAAAACCTTCACTTCATAAATTTGCATGATTTATATGGAGGATATGGAATGCATTTAGCGCAATAAATATGCAACAACATGAAGGCGTTTTAGCGGCGTAATTTTAATTTATTCTCGTGTGATGGTGGGACTTAATTACTAATTGGTTCCTCCTTCCTCAGCTCTCTGCTCATTAAAAAATTTAGCTTAATGAACTGAATATTGTGCCTCTACCTTTTATTCTTATTTAATTCAGAGTGCTTACAAATAGAGCACAGTTGATCCCATGAGGCTTCTGGTGGAAAGCAAAGACTATGATCCATCAATGCGTTGTAATGCAAAATTGTACAAATTTAAATTTTCCTTTAAGAAATACAATTATAAGTGATTTAATCATACTGAGACAAAAGTATTCCAAGCCCAGGTGTACAATCTTGTCCTCCAAAGCAGACAGGCTGTGGTAGGAGAATATAACATGGAGCTCCAGTATCCAGACCGCTCACATCATCATTCCACTCTGCCTCCTCTTTTCTCCTTGCACACCTTCCAGGCTTTGTGCAAACAGATACCTGTCACATATGAAGAATAGGATCGCTCCTTAACAAATGCCTCATTCTTGGCGGATTATTTACTTTTAATGGGCGGGGGGGATGAGAAAAGCACTTAATATGTGCTCACACGAGGCGTGATGTATGGGGTCATCGTAACACTGGTGGCATCGCCCTGGGTTGCTCGTTTAAAATAAATCTATCAGAGGCTGGGGCTCTGCCGGGAGGTTTACTACAGTATACGGTAGTGGAGAAACCTGTTCTCCCCCTGGAAAAAGATAGTCCACATCCCGGAGGAATAAAAGACTGTTTTGCTTCTTTTATCGTACAGGGGGCCTCATGTGACAACTTTGGTTTATGAAATATGCTGCCTCTTTTGGTGTGGCACGTCCCTGACAAGACATATATGGAAGAGGCCATAAGTATTTAAATGGTGCCATTTATTTGCCATTTGGTGTTATTAATATTCATGATCAATCATCAGAAATGAGGCACCATAGAGCCACCAGTACTAAGTTTTATGATGGTTATTAATGACAACCTAACCTCCTATAATGACATGCTTTACTTCTCCCACTCATACATCTCTGAACTCTTAATGATCAAAAGTATTAATTCCCACAGTATTCCATTATTAATATCCTGGATGGAGATAAAAAGTAATATTAATGTAAGGCCAACATAAAGACAGAGTCATTATTTAAGCCCTGTCATCATTTGTCTTATTTAAATACCAAAGCGATAACACTTTATTTCAATTTGAATGAAGACATTAATTTTTTTTCATGCTGACTAATCAAAGCAACATTTTGCAATATACTGAAAACTTGTTAGATCAGCCATAAATCTTTTATTGATTATGGATCCTGCTTGATTATATCCCTATCATTTTACTTTTGTCGTCAAACCAAAACATTTTAACTGATTGATTTAATTGAACATGTAATAAAATAGAACTTGCATGGCATAAGATGAATAAGGCATCGCATGTCCACCACCTGATGCCTTGAATCCATTGTGTCTTTAAATGTTGCATATATGTATGAGGTCAGATTTAAAAATAACTTTGTCTATCAGCTACTGAAGCTATTTGATTAGAAGATATCTTAAATTATCCATTATTATTTACCAGTCAATACTGAAAAGTGCCACTCTGTTTGTTTAGGTTTGGCAGACGCCCATGAATAAAATCCCATTTCATCAGGTAACACTCATCAGAGATGAAAGAGGCAGCCAGTAAAGCAGAACACTGCTGCTGTCTGACTCTGATCAGATCCATAAAGGTGCTGCATGTTTTATTGTTTTATATCTTATACATTTGTATAGCAAATATTCTGACTTGCTTCACAGAAAGGTGACAGATTTTGCTGAAATCTGCATTATTGTTTGGGACTATCATATCCCTGCTGTCCGGTAAAAATCATGTATCTCCATAATGTCAATTTTTCAGAAACTAAGAAAAACAATGTTGTTTTTAGCTTGTTTCAGCTAAACATTTTTCAAATAATAAAATTAGTTTTGCAATGGTTTCATAACCCAAAAGGCTTGTAGAACTCTGTGAACCCACAGAGGAGCAGATCAATACTCAAATTAAGTTAAAATATGAAAATCACCAAAATTGGCGATACAAGGTGTTCACTGGACAGCGATTATTTAAATTCAGAATACATTTTCTTAGAAATTTCCCTTGCTCAACAATTTTCAAGGCTATGTTTGACTTTTTTTTCAAAATATTACAAACTTGTTATTTCTCTAAAGATTATTTGCTCCAATACACCTTTTTCACAGCAGCCATTTTGACATGAAACAGCAGGTAAACACAGGTGTTACTAATGACATTAATGAAGTTAAGAGAAACAGAGTCTTTCCAGTGCACCAGCATGAACAATGGACCTTTGTAACAGCAGCAATTTTGACATGAAATAGTAGGGCAAGTACATGTAATGACATTAATTAAGGTTTGGCTCTGCTACACTTAAATGGAACGGAACCTTAATTAATATCATTAGCAACACCTGTGCTTACCTGCTGTTTCATGTCAAAATGGCTGCTGTGAAAAAGCTCTATATTCTTGTTGAACAGAAGTCTTTTGGTATAGTTATCGCTGCAGAGAGAACCCCCCATCTTATCCTAAAGAGGAGAAAGGAAGATGATACCTGTGGCCTGCTGGC